>JBBYHQ010017452.1:0-10360 GCA_038382645.1 Spergularia azorica | reverse complement strand
GCTTCGGGACACCATCTCGAGGCTTCAGCGGGAGAAGGACGACCTCACCCGACAATCAGAAGAATATGCCGCGCAGCTTGAGAAGTTGAGAGGTGAGGTTGCTCAGCTTCAGGCCGAAGCCTTCAATAGCAAAGGTGTGATAGATGGGCTTCGGTTTGAGAAGGAGCAATTGGAAGGTGATAAGTTGAAGGTTGAGTTGGAAGCAGAGGAAGCCGCCAAGCGAGCTGCCGACGATAAGGAGAAGGCGATAGAGGAGCTGAAGGCCGCAGCCTTCGTTGAAGTCGGTAAAAGGCACAAGAAAGGTATGAATACCATATGGTATGCCACCTATCAAATGTTCACACAACTCTTCCCGGATCGTGAGGATGACTGGGATAAGCTGGAGAATCTCAAGGCAGAGCAGGCTAGGCTTCAATGACCTATTTTGAAAGCAGCCCCTGCGGCTACCAGTTGCAGCACCCCCCAAGAAGACGCCGACGCTTCCAAGTCTTCGGGTCAGGCCGGAGCAGCAGCCCCAGTTATCAGCAATGTTGTCGAATCTGCCGGACCGAAGGGCGTTTCAGATCAGGAGGCGTAGGATTACGGGCGGTTTTCCTGCTCGGAGTCCTGCTCCTCATCAGCGATGCCTACCTGATCGGGATGGGTGTTACGCTTCCCTCCTTACTTTTGCTTTTGGTGTTTCTTTTTGTGTGGTAGGTCGTTGACAGGCTTCGTGTAGGCGACCGCCGACTTGTAATTGTTGTGGTGTTATCGCTTGTGATCAAATAATGTTTTTGCTTTGCTTAACTTATTTCTTATTGAATTTCTTTCGTTGTATCAATCATTTATTAATCATCTGTCTTCTTTCGTTCTCGACGAAATTTGCGCGTTGTTGGTTCGTAACCCCCCTCGCAGTCTGAAGCGAAGGCTAATAAAACTTGTAAGGGGACAGTCCGTGACCCCCTTAGAGGTTCCGAATGGGGCTGTCCTCACTCCAAGAGTCCGAAGCGAAGGCTCCTTCATCTATAAAACTTGTAAGTGGATAGTCCATGACCCCCTTAGGGGTTCCGAATGGGACTTTCCCTACTTCAAGAGTCCGAAGCGAAGGCTTCTTTTTTGATAAAAGTTGTGAGCGGATACTCCATGACCCCCTTAGGGGTTCTGAATGGGACTACCTTCACTCTAAGAGTCTGAAACGAAGGCTTCTTTGATCATAGACTATAGGACTCTCCTTTCCCAGTCTTCTATCTACTTAACATTTTACTTTTAGAGAAAAAAAGGAATGAGTGGACAACAAAGTATTGGATTTTAATAGGGAGACATTTTCATATCTTATAAAGGTTCGTGGTTACATTGAGAGTACATAATTCATATATCCGACGTTGGAGACTCCTACACATGATATATTTTCAAGTTGGCAGCGTTCCAGAATGCAGGCATGACCCTTCCATCCATCTCTTCTAACTTGAACGTGCCTGGGCCCCGGTTCTGGAGGACTCTGTAGGGTCCTTCCCATTTGGCCGACAACTTCCCATGTATCTAGGCCTTCTGCGATGCCTCAGCCCTTCGGAGGACTAGATCCCCCTCTTCGAAGGATCGCTTCTGTACCCTTCTGTTGTAAGCCCATCGCATCTGATCTTTCTGAGCGGCTAAGGCAACTCGAGCTTCGTCCCTAACCTCGTCGAGCAAGTCGATGGCTGTCCTCATTGAGTCTTGATTGTCCTCTGCTTGTCAATGAGTGACTCTTGGGCTTACGATTCTTGTTTCGACTGGCATGACGGCTTCGGTCCCATAGACCATCTTGAAGGGGGAATACCGAGTGGATGCTCTCTCAGTTGTCCGAAGGGACCATAGTACACTGGGCAACTCCTCGACCCACTTTCCCTTCGCGTCTTCTAGCCGCTTCTTCGTGCCGTTTAGTACTTGCTTGTTAGCGGCTTCGGTCTGTCCGTTGCTCTGAGGGTGGCAGACGGTGGAGTAAGCGAACTTGATGCCCAGATTTCTGAGGTATGCTTTCAGCTCTGTGCAGAAGAATTGTCGTCCGTGGTCGAAGACCATGACCGTTGGCAGTTCGAAGCGTGTTATTATATTTTGCCATATGACTTTCCTGACGGCGGATTCGGTGATACGTGCGACGGGCACAGATTCGATCCACTTTGTAAAGTAATCATGTCCGACGATCAAATACTTGAGCTGATATTGGGCCTTCGTAAAGGGGCCTATGATATCCATTCCCCATTGTGCGAAGGGCAGTGGATTTAGCACCGGCATCAAATCATTGGCTGGAACTCGAATGACGGGAGCATGGATTTGGCAGTTGTGGCACCCTCTCACCAGGCTTCTCGCATCTCTTAGCATTGTAGGCCACTAGTATCCGGCTCGAAGGGCCTTGTGCGCCAATGTTCGAGCCCCCATGTGGTGTCCACAGAGGTCAAAGTGTATCTCAATCAGAATGTATTCGGCATCGAGCCACCCGACGCATTTCAACAAAGGGGACGAATAAGACCTTCAATACAGCTCTCCGTTCAGCATTACAAAGTGGCTGGCAGTCCTTACTAGTTTTCTCCTAAGGTTATGGTCTTCAGGGAGAATCCCATCAGTCTTGTACTTTACGATGGGAGTCATCCTACATTCTCCTTCATCGACTGGACATACTTCCTCACCTTGGTCGATGTTCTTTTCCTGGCGGACAACTACGTATACAGATTTGGATACCGTTTGTAGGCTAGAACTAGCGAGTTTGGAGAGGGCATCGGCCTGGTGGTTCTGGGACCGAGGGATCAGTTCAACCTCTATCGAACGAAGGGATCCCGCGACCAGTTTGAATTTAGACAAGTATTGGGACATCGACTCGTCTCGTGCTTCATACTCTCCCTTAATCTGACTGCTTACCAACTGCGAATTTGTCCGTATGACAAGGTGTTCCGCTCCTGCAGCAACACTCAACTCGACTCCAGCTATGATGGCCTCGTACTCCGCTTCGTTGTTTGAGGCTTCGAACAAAAAGCGAAGGGCGAACTCGGATCTATTTCCTTCGGGTGATATGATCACCACGCCGGCCCATGCCCCACTGGCGGTTGAGGAGCCGTCGGTGAATACTTCCCAGACCCTCTTCTCGGAATTCAAGCTGTCTTGATAAGAGCACTCGGCTATGAAGTCTGCCACGGCCTGTCCTTTCACTGACCCTCTTGGCTTGTAACGAATTCCAAACTCAGATAGCTCAACGGCCCACTTTGTGAGCCTTCCGGATTTTTCTATCTTCTCCAACGTCTTCTCGAGGGGTTGATTGGTCAGTACGGTTATCTGGTGAGCTTCAAAGTACGGCTTCAGTTTCCTTGATGCGATGACGACGGCGTAGGCCGCCTTCTCCACTATGGAGTAGTTCCTTTCGGATTGAATGAGGGTATGGTTGATGTCGTAGACCGGTTGTTGTACCTTTCCCTCTTCCCTTAGTACGACAGCGCTGATCGTCCCTTGGGTGACCGCGATGTAAAGGATGAGTGGTTCTTCCGGCTTCGGCCGTGCTAAGGTCTGAACCTTCTTTACCAGGTACTATTTCAGCTACTGGAAGGCCTGGGCCTGTTCTTTTCCCCATTTGAACTGTTTGTTGCCTTTGAGTATGTTAAAGAACGGAGTCGACTTGTCGGCTGACCTAGCTATGAAGCGTGATAAGGCGGCCATCCTCCCGGTAAGCCCCATTACATCTTTCCTACTCTTAGGTTCGGGTAGATCGATAATGACTCGTATATTTTCCGGGTTGGCATCTTTTCCTCTCTCACTGACTAAGAAGCCTAGGAACTTGCCGGACCGGACCCCGAAGAGGCATTTCTTAGGGTTCAGTTTCATGTTGAACCTTCGAAGGGAGTCGAAGGTCTCTTTCAAGTCGTTTAAGTGGTCTTGATCTGTCTTTGATTTGACTATGGCGTCATCCACGTACACCTCAATGTTTCTTCCCTTTTGTGCTTCTAAGACTTTGTCCACGAGCTTCTGCTATGTTGCTCCGGCGTTTTTCAAGCCGAAAGGCATCATACGGTAGTTGAAGACCCGATGACTGGTTATGAAGGCAGTCTTGTTCCTGTCTTCCATTGACAGGGGCACTTGATGGTATCCGGAGAAGGCATCCAAGAAGCTTAGCATTGAGTATCCACTCGTAGAGTCGACGAGCTGATCTATCCTAGGAAGGGGATAGCAGTCCTTCGGACAAGCCTTGTTAAGACTGGTGAAGTCCACACACATCCTCCATGCTCCGGATGACTTCTTGACCATAACTACATTGGCTAACCACTCTGGATAGTCGCATGGTTCAATGAATCCTGCCTTCAACAGCTTGTCCATTTCTTCCTTGATTGCTGCATCTTTCTCCGCGGAGAATGTCATTTTCTTCTGTCTTACTAGCTTCGAATCTGGGTCGACGCTCAGCTTGTGCTCCATTATATCCGGGTCAACCCCTGGCATTTCATCGGCGGAGTATGCGAAGACGTCTTCGTTATCTCTCAGTAGAGAAATGAGATGTATCCTTGTATCGGGGTCCATCTCCGAACCTATGTGTACTGACCGGTCCGGTGAGAGCATAACTTCCTCAGATTTTTCGACTTCACCTTTGTTCTCTTGATCGTCTAGCAACATATCATTTCCTGAAGCTTCGGCTTCTTCATCTGACACTGTCCCCTTAGCCCCCGAAGCCTGAGCTTCAGGATGAGATGACGGAGTACCTGCGTCCAACTCCATTGGTGAGGCTCCTGATGATTCAGGGTTCTTTGTCCCCTGGCGCGCCTGCTGAATTGTCACCACGTTGCAGGATCGTCCGGCTATTTGATCTCCATATATTTTTGCGGCCTCTCCGTTATTACTCACATAGAGCATTGTCAGCGCGCGGATGGACAGAAACCCTGCTATCTCACCTAAGGTGATTCTTCCGATGAGGGCGTTGTAGGCGGATCTTGCATTAATAACCACAAACTCTGCCATGACATTTCTAGCCGAGTCTCCTTGGCCAATCATCAGAGGGAGACTCACGTACCCCAGTGGGTATATACCCTGTCCTGCAAAGCCATGGAGTGAGTTCGGTGTCTGGCGAAGGCATTTTCTTCCCAATCCGAGCTTGTCGAAGGCTGCTACGTAGATCAGATTAGTGAAGCTTCCGGTATCTACGAGGCATCTGCTAACGAGGTAGTTGCCAATGTCGGCCTTGATTACCATCGGATCACTATGAGTATAGATCACCCTATCATAATCCTCTTGAGTGATTTCCATTTTAGGGATGATTTCCCTTCGTGGTGGGGCTTCGGCTCCGGCATAATTGACTTGGTGTGTGAGATTGCGAAGGTGTTTCCTATTTCCTCTGACAAAACGGCCGTTGGCTTCTGCACCTGTCACAACATGAATTTCACCAAGCCTTTTCCACACCGACCCTCGGCTTGTAGGCTTTGGCTTCCTTCGAGTGACCATGTGGAATTCTCCTAATCTCTCCTTCATGGGCGGCTTCGGACCAGCCCCCGGCTCTTTTTCCACCCGATACTGCTTGAAGAAGCCCTTCCTAAGAAGGTCCTCCACCTGATCTTTCAGATGACGACAGTCGTCGGTCTTGTGGCCGAAATCTTTATAGAACTCACAATAGTGGGTTATGTCTCTCCTTTTGTATTCCATCTTTGGCGGCTTTACCCACTCCCCATTGCCTTTGTGGAGGACGTACACTTCAGCTCGTCCGATGGTAAGATCTGTATAGTTCTCTTATTTGCTGGGAAACTTTGGTTGCTTGCCTCTCGAAACAGCGTCTCTTCTTCTCTCCTCTCCAATGCCTTTACTCCTTCTATCTTTTTCGCCTTCTGGAGCTTTCCTCTTAGTGGGTGTGAAAACCTCGTTGTATTCTTCTTCTTTGATGAACCCCTTGGAGAGCTTCTTGGCTTCGGCAATTGTAGTCGGCGGCTCCCGAATGATCCGACTGTGGAAAGGCCCAGGCCGAAGCCCGTGCGTCAGTGCAATCACTGCGACCTCTTGTGAGCAATTCCGTATCTGCTGATATTCCTCGTTGAATCGCTTGATGTATGCACCGGTGCTCTCCTTTTCCTTTTGCTTCAGTTTGAAGAGCTCTGTCGCGAGCCTTTCCCTTCGTTTGTTTCCAGAGTACTGGTCTTCGAAGAGGCGAGACAACCTTCTATAACTGGTGATGCTCTTGGGTGGAATAGTCCAGAACCATGTTTGTGCTATCCCGGTAAGTGTGTTTTGAAAAGCCTTGCACCATACTGCATCCTCCAGGTGATACATTGACATGTGGCTGTCGAAGCTGTTAAGATGCTCAGTCGGGTCCGTGGTCCCGTCGAACCTTCCAGTAGGCAACTTGAAGGTAGGGACGGATACCTTCGAGATATGCCTTGCGAACGGTGTCGGCTTCGTCGAACGCCGATACCCTATCATGACACTATCGGCCTGATGATGGCTGGGTTAGCACTCTTCTTCGGATTCTTGATCCGTAGAGATGTGCCCCTTCTTGGATTTGGTCGCGGTATGCCTTCGGTTGCTGTACTACCTCGATGCTTGCTGTGGCTTTTGTTGCCTTCGTCATCCTTCGGCCGACCAGATCCGGAGGCATGTGTGGGCTCATCCCCTGGTGGGCTGTTGAAAAGATTCAATGGGACCAGTTGCCCCGCCACGTCACTCGGTGTGGGGTTAGCCGTTGGCGGGGTCATGAAGCTATCCAGGACAGCCTTCATGGCCACCATCATTGCTTGCACTTGGGCCGGATTCACTGATATCGCCGCGGTTGTCGTGTTGTTCGAGGCGACGGGCGGAGCTGACTCCGACCGGATGACTTGGAACCCGGGGCGAGCCGTCTGAACCGCAGGCCTAGGCCTGGTGATTCCAGGTGGGTTAAGAGCTATCGCGGACGATTCTCCTACCACTACCTCGCTTGCCGGGGTATCAAGAGGCATCCCGTATATGGGTGTGAACCCTTCGGGGAGCGCTCCTGCTTTGCTAGAAAGGGTCTGCGTTGGCCATTCGTTGTTGGATCCATGGGTATACTCTCGTGCAATAATTCCGAAGACGAGGACGATTGTCGACGAGGCTTCTAGTTGACTCTCCCCACAGATGGCGCCAAATTGTTTGGGTCAAAAATGACAACAATTGATGATTTGTGATTTAAGGGGAGAATTCCGAGAAGTGCCTTCGACTGGAATCTGCACAAAGTAAACGGGTCACTAACTCCGGGGGTTTGTCCGGAGATCCCCCCTCCGAAGCTTAAGTTAGATTTGTTCTTGTTATGTCTTGAGTAATTTAATGTGTTTGTTCCTCACTCTCACTCTTACCTTTCCCAATAGGGGAGCTTGCTATTTATAGTTTTCCTCCTTAGACTCCCGGGTCTTGCACGGGTCTTCTTAGTAACTTTAGTGGATTGTAGTTTTCATATCAATGGGCCTCTTTGACCATCTTCTCTCAACCAATGTTATTGGGCCTATTCGTTCCTTGGGCCCAAACGTAGGCTTGGCCCGATTGTTGAGCCCCATCAAGTAGAAAGAAACTCCCTCCAGAGTACTTTTAAGTACTGCTACTTTCGTTCTGAAGAGACATTAGTAAGAACTTAGTCGCCATTGTGACCGAGGTTACAGTAGAAGAGATTTCCGCTATAAATACAAGCTCAGAATGTCGAATGTCAATGGAAACTTCAAAGAGAAGTTCAAGAAGAATAAAGCGGAGAAGAAGAGGAAGGAAGAATGAGAAAGCTTGAAGAAGAAGATAGAAATTGAGAAGAGAATTCGAGAGAAAATGAGAGAAGATTTGTATGATTATTCTTATTATTGATTGTATTACATTTGGAGTATTTATACTCAAGTTGTAACAGAATTTCTGTTGTAACATAATTTCTAAAGCAAATAACCAATTTTGTAACAAACTCCTAACCAACTTTACAGCTTTCGACAACTTTTCTAATTTGCATTTTGGTCCCTGCTTCTCTAACACCATAACAACCGACCTCAAAAGTACTCATACACATTTTTTTATTCCGATAATGAAGCGTAATGTTCAATATGATAAAGGTAGGCGAATCCCAATCATGTTTGACAGTTTTTTATAATCCTAGGAATAAGGTTTGATTGTTGACTTATTGTTGTATCAGATTGATTGCTAGATCAGAATTGAAACCACATTTTATGATTATCATGAAGACGTGAAAATAGTCTCAATTTCGATGGTTTGTTATCTGTGTGTGGTACTCTCATTCGAAAGAGCTACTTAGTCATTTTGCTGACGTTAAATGGAATGACGAGATGATTGAAGGTAAAGGTGTCATTAAAGATTATTGAAATGAATCTTGCAATGAAGTTTCATATGGATCCAAGTTTCATATGGATCCTATGAATCAATTAAAGCATATATCTACTATCTTATAACTCATGAACTATCTATCACATCAAACTCTTAACCAAATTAAATACTCCGTACTACATTTTGCTTGTCACACGTTCGAATTCAGACTAAATTAAATCTTTGGAAAAAAAAAACAGAATCTACCATAATGCTACATACATCACTTGCATTGGTATGAAAACAAGTGTCAAAAGACTATGAAAGCCATTATATGACCATTATCCCAAAAACCACAGATATGATGTTGTGATTGGGTAAAACAAGGGTAGTACATAGTCTACACATACATTATAGTAACAGTACAGTAGTCATGATGAATAACATGATAGTCTGATCTGATGGTGAGTCACTAAAAGAGCTAAGTGTACGTACTGAAGTGATGAACCTAGTCTTTTCCTTATAAGTGAAGCTTTCTCCCTTATCCTTTTTACTCGGTGAATTTCATGCATGGTACCATTTTTTCCTACCAGAAAACTAGAACAAGTGTAGTGATTGTGTGAAACAAGTGTCGAGCAACGGAAACCCAGACACATTCTGCTGACAATAGACTAACAAATTCGTTTATGAAATCTGCAGAGATAAAAATCATGCGTTATAATTATACGAAGTACTCCGTATATGAATGTGATAGCCTCACGTACGTCAGAACTCATGTATATTATCAGGGTGACTGGTCAACAATAATAATTGTTATATGGAGTATGTGGGAGTGATCACCTAGTTCTAGCTACGCACATGACTCTGACTGTGTCGAGTAATGCTATGCATGCATAACGAGTTTGTTCGTACTGCAAACGTAACACCAGAGAGAAGGCGAGGGTGGTGATCGCAAGTTCCCAACTAAACATTAGACTTCCAACAACGTGTAATTGCATTATAAAAGAAGAACGGTTCGATCGCACATTGACGTCCCCGCATATATATAACAAAAAAACTACGAGTACTAGGTTGCTGGTACATGAGGTAAAATAAAGACCGATGGCCGATGGGGTACATTTGAGTGATGCCAACTCCGGTGTTGTAATTTGTGTATCACCCCATTTAAACAAATATATCCTTTCGAAAATTCAGGAAGGCGAAATTCCCAAAAACTTGCAAATCGTAGGAATTAAGAAAGCATGAGAAGTGGGGAAATTGTTTGATCCTTTCATACATTCAGGAAGCTGGAATTCCCATAAACTTGCAAATCGTACGAATTAAGAAAGCATGGGAAGTGGGGAAATTGTTTGGATAAACAAGAGAATTAGCAATTCCCATACGAATTTCTACTTAGTACTTACCTAACACTCCCCCCTAAAAAAAATTCCTACACTTTGGAGGAATAGGAGATGCCTAGAATTTCAAATTCCTACACTTTGTGATAACAAATTCAAACAACACATGGTTATACAATTCGTAGGAAAATAAAATTTCTAAAGGTATTTGAAAATAAAATTTCTAAGGGTATCTAAACGATACCTAAGTATTCTTTGTGGAATATCACCTTTCTTAATTTGTTAATAAGAATTGTCGGAGTTTAATTTGCTCATGTGTGGCAATGTGGCATACCAAATTGTCAAATTGCAGCTTAATTTGCTCCACATGACATGATAACCTATTAGACGCAGCCGATCTATAGATCTAGGAGTAGCGGGTGACCAGGTGTAGACGAGCTCACGAGTTGAGTGAGACTCCACCTCAAAAGGTAAAACTAATTGGCATTGAGATGAGTAACCCACTAATTTATAAAGTTTACTCCTCACTTTTATTCTACAGATATGAGACACATTTAGCGCCGGACATTTGTTAGAAATAATCTAGAAAAATCTAGATTAATGTAAGAGTTAGAAAATGTTCTACAATTGTGTAACAATTAGAAAGAACTAGGATTAGGCTAGAAGTTACTAGAATGTCGGTCAAAGTATGACAACGACATAGAGCTCTATAAATAGAGCATGAGTTGTAATCAATCAAGAATGAAAACAATAATTCAAGAAGTAATAAAACAAAATTAAAGAAATCAAATATTGCCAAAATG
>JBBYHQ010017411.1:0-10362 GCA_038382645.1 Spergularia azorica | reverse complement strand
CTGAGGTTGATGATAAATTGGCTGAATTGTTTCTTGAAGATGAACCTATATCATCTTCTGATCTAGAGGTATGTTTCTGATAATAATTTGTTTTAATTTGAGTAAAAAGCTTGCTTGACATCTTATGGCATTTCGAGGCTGAATTGCATTTGAAGATATCATAAAATTGCATTTGTATTGCGAACGTGCAGATATATTACCATTTTATTATAAATTGGTAAGAGAAGTTTAATATGTTTAGGCAACAGTATGAATGCACTGGGCTTATTCCTGTAAGAGCACAAGTGCGCAAGTTCTCCTTATTCTGAGCCCACCTCGAAGGGGTCCTTGTACATAGTTGGTGACTTTATTCTACGTTTATGATCGTTTAAGTAGATCGCCGTAGGCCTTGATTAGCTCTCTTTTGTTTATGGGCGTCACCCCCTTAGGTGTCTTTTTGTATATGGGAGTCACCTCTTGGTGTCTTTTTGAATATATTGATATCCTATCTTACTTATCAAAAAAAAAAATTTTAGTAGATCGCCTCGTTTGATATTTACTAGGGTTATGCTGTAATATTAAGTCCCTGGTTCAACCCCAAGGTATAATGATCACTAAAGTAATAAATGGTCACTAGCTATGTGAAATTGGTCACTTCATATGTTGTGGGACCATCTTAAAATACTGCCGAGGTAAGAGGAGTTTAGTTTAGGTGATAATAGTTTGTTACACTGTCCACCGAATATGCTGGTCTACTTGTTGAATTCTCTTATGAGATGGTAGTGGTAAGACATGCTTTAAAATAGGACTTTTAGCATTCCCTCGTTTTCAATTTGTTGGGCTGATTTTTACATGGGATGTTTCAGAATGTCTGCATTCCTTTTGAGTTAATAAATGTTCCTTTCCTTCTTCACCTCAGCTCTTTGGATTGTTTTTTCTGATGTTACCCTTTAGTCATGGATATTCATGATATTGTCAAACCAGTGTTTGGTGCAGATATTATCCGCAAACTTTTGTGGTCCCCATCAGATCCTGTGAAATTCTATTAAACTGCTAGCAGTTTTCCACTGATCTGCAAATACCATGTCCCAAATCCCAAAATTGGAGTACGATACTCCCTTCAATCCATCGAATTGCTCCCATTTTCCTTTTTCGTCAATTTCAATGGTATAATATTCTTTTTAAGTAAGAATTTCCCTTCATAGAATGATACCTTATTTCTGCCCTTAGCTAAACTTTTTGTCCAAAGGTAAATAGGATTAATGTGATGGGTTGGAGGGAGGACATGTTCTAAAAGTGAGCCCTTATTAGATGAGGCCAATAATTGTATGATGAACAGTTTATATTTTTTGAGTGATTTGAAATGCAATTTCATTTCTACATGTTTGATATAAACTTCAACCTCTTAACCCTCATTTTTATCAACCTGGTAAGTGCATTGTGGTCTAGTGTGCCCTTAGGCAACTGAGTGTTTGGTGTTGGTCTGTGTTCAGGAGCCATCATTAGGGTTACTGTAGCCCAATAGATATATTTCTTGCACTGAACAGATGGTATCTTTGTGATCAGGATGCTATCCGAAGGGTGACTGTAGAACGGAAATTTGTTCCTGTATTCATGGGCAGTGCATTTAAGAACAAGGTACAGTAGAGATTTCATGTTTATAACATATTTTATCTTCTATCTTCCACACTCCCTCCCATTTGTTATGTTATTTTTATTTGATTCTTCATTCTATCTTCTCCACTGGCCAAAGCTGTTTCTGAATTGCTGTTGTCATTGAGGTAAGGGTGCATCAGCTGTCAGGCTGTTCTTTTTAGGCACAAATTTTGTAACTCGTCCTTCAGTTGTGGATTTTGAAGATTGGCTGTTAGATATGCCCCTTGATCTTTTTCTTTTATCCTTTCCCTGGAGATTCTGCGTCTGAACAACTCTTTTTGTTCTTCCACTGCTATAAATATTACATTAGAGTAATGAACGTCTCTTCTTATATTACAGTGGGCTGAAATTTATAGTCGGTGTAAGATAGCTTATGAGGTTGTTACCGTAAGTGTGAAGTCTGTGCTCACTGTTCCCCTGCGAGTAGCAATTGTGCTATCTATATTTTCTTTGTTTTCAATCGTCCAGAACAATTCTGAATTTTCACTTGGTGGCCTCAGATTTGCTCTTACATATTTACTGATATACTAATTTTGAACATCTTCCCCTTTTGTGGCCTCAAAGTCACATTCTATGGGCGATGTAGTCATTCTGCATGAATTTGGTTCTGGTTGCAGCAGCCATCGAGACACACTAAACTCTCAAAGTGGCTGTTTTTGTGCTAAATGCAAAATTGGCTCCATGCAGAAAGAAACTTAAAGCGTGGTTCATTATAATGGACTTTCAGTAGCCAAGGTCAACCAAGTAGAACATTCTCCTTCCACTCAATTCCACTCTTGCTATCACTTTTCGGCACAAACTTCAAGGTGCGGTTTTAACTAGGTTAGAGATCACATAAAATTCTAAAGATTTGTGAAAATCACTATTGACATTTAAACTTGTTTGTCACAAAATTTTTGGAATTTTATGTAATATCTAACATAGTTAGAGTTGCACCTTAAAGTGCGTGCCGAATAGTGTTGGGAAGAGTAGACTTGAATGGAGGGAGTACCATAACGATATATGTGGAATACGTCGTATTTTTGTGCTTGTGCTGTAGTATGCTGTGTAGCAAGTCAGCTCCATTTTAGTATAATGATTGGTGATTCCTCTTGTTTTTAAACTTTGTGCAATTTTTAATTTGCTCATAATTGTATGTTTTGAGTAATAGGGGGTGCAGCCACTTCTTGATGGAGTTCTTGATTACTTGCCATGCCCAACCGAAGTCAGCAACTACGCTCTTGACCAGAAAAATGATGAAGAAAAGGTAAACTCTCCAGCTTATATCCGCTTTGGTCAGATGTAAGTGATTGAATTACCTTTGACTTTATATTGTCATCTAGGTATTGTTAACTGGGTCTCCAACGGGACCTCTTGTAGCATTGGCCTTCAAGTTGGAAGAAGGAAGATTTGGACAATTGACATATCTAAGGTATGAAGTATTAACTAGGCAACTTTTCCTGAAGAGTAATGTTTTTGCTTGTTCTCTGTGTTCGAACCAGTAGGCCATGTGGTGATCTGTCATATAATTTAAATGGTTGAAATTGGTGCAGAATATACGAAGGTGTAATTAAGAAAGGGGACTTCATCTATAATATCAACACTGGGAAGAAACTTAAGGTACAATGTGCTTTCTGATCTCCTTCAATGAACGTTTTTCTTAGACAAAGGTCGCTATGTGGCATGTCAAGTGCTTTAGTTATATATGTGCTAATTCTGGCGGTTTGATGAGCAAGCCAAAACACCTCAATTCCATTCGCCTAGGAAATGAGTTTTCTATGCGTGATAATTATGCCATTGCATTAAGTTGAGGACTCATTTGGTCTCCTCCTTTTGTCCCTTCTTTTCTCATGTTTTTAAGGCTTGCTTGTTTGTCACCTTTTGTTTTTGAGAGGAATGGTATGTTGTTTGTTATCATTTTGAAGGAAAGAAAATTGCGTGAGGTAAAATCTTTAACTAGTCGTGTACAATATATTTGTAAATTCTCTTCGTCAGTTGCCTTGTGGATCTCTTTAGTTTCCGTTCACCTTTCAAACACAATATTCATCGATATGAATCGCTTGGATACTTTATGTGTGTTCTATCCTTTGTGTCATCATAGTGGATAAATTGGTTGATAAGGTAGGAGCATCTGAAACCTGCACAAGGAAATTATCACAATCTGGTTTTTCGGAGCTAGGCGTTAGAGGTTGAGAGTAGGGCTTTGTTTATTTGACAGATTGGTGGTTATACTACAGTGAAATAAATTAGCAAACATGGCGTCCATGAAATAAGTCTTATATTGTCTCAAGACAAAGACTGATTCGTTGTGAAGAAACCAACATGAATCTGTGTATTTTCTAGTTCCAAAATTAAGTAGATGACTAGGATATACGTATCTTTGAGGGGAGGCCTTGGAATTTTGATAACTCTGGAAGTTGATGGAGATTAAAAACCATCTAATTCTGAGTTTCTTGTACTCATTTATGGTTAGTTTATGATATACCTTTCAAGAGGTGGGAATTGCAGCTAGCCATGGATATTGGACATGTGTTGGTTGGTTCAATTGTACCCTATGGGTTGGAAGAAATCAATGTGTTGGCCTGGAAAGCTGTCTTGATATGGGATGACATGAAACATGAAAGAGTTTCACCCTTTTTTAGTGGAAACTTGGGCTTGCGGATCATGACTGCCTCCAATGGCAAGAATATGAACGGATGTTAATATGGTCGGCTTCCACCCATGAATTACGATGGAAGATTAAGAAGAAGACAGAGGAAGAGTGGGCGATCGACAGAATGAAACAATGAAGAAAGGCCAGTTCCGCATCTTAATGCTATCCTTCTACAATTAGCTGAGGGCCTATTAGTTCTTTCACTAGTAGGCTATCTGGGAAGCTTTAGAAGATCTAAGGAGCGGAAGGATTAAGAGGATCCTGTTACAAGAAAGGTCTTGACAAAAGTAAAACGGAAAAGTGAACCTTAGTGATCCCACTTTGTGATTGATCACCTAGTTAGCGAATCTATGTATGAATACTTATGTGTTGCCGGTTGACCAAGTATAGTTTTTTGCGGACCACCACAGTGTGTTCATTGATTCATCATTCTTATGTATTTGATTGAGCTACCTCACTCTACGGTAATGAATGCCACGGGATTCAGTACACTAAAGGACAAGTTCTGTTTGCATGTGGTGAGGAAGGGTTGTGTTTCTAGCTTTTTTTCTTTTCTTTTTTTTGAAAGCTGGGGGGTTGTTTTAAGGGTATTCTAATCTCTTTTATCTAACAAGATTGGATGTCATTGTAACTGTTTGCACTCAAGGAAGTTATCCTTTTTGCTTTTTTCATTTGTTGTAGTAACTTCTTTCTCAATAAAGGTATGTTCTGTTTGCATACTGTGAGTGCGTTCATTTTTTCTGGGTAATGTGTTCAAGTAGAGCCGTGATTCAGAAGGTCTTCAGAATTGTTTTCCAAAAAACTTTCCCTTTTCTAGTCATATCCACCTTTTCACCTTGAGATGGGTAGTGGTTAATTTGCCCTGAATTCTGTTTTGTTCGTAGAAATTGTTATTGGATTACAGCTTGATTGTCTTGATGATCTAATTAAAGCAACCATCTGCCGCTGTGCCTTTTCTCTTGTAACTACAGGTTCCTCGGCTTGTCCGGATGCATTCAAATGAGATGGAGGTTAGTACTGGGATTATAAAATCTTTGAGTAGTTTCTGATGTCTAATGTGTACTTATAGAATGCTTCACTTCAATATAGTGAGCCAAGATTTGTTCCCCAGATGTCTCTCTTGTAATCTAAATCCCCATATCATCTTTTAATATTGCATGAAATATATTTTTAATCCCACAGATTGTTCCACTTCTTACTGGTTCATTGGCCATTTAAATGTGTTATAGGACATTCAAGAGGCACATGCTGGACAGATTGTTGCTGTATTTGGAGTTGATTGTTCTTCTGGTTTGTTCCTTGTCTTATTTTTCTCCTTTTCAAATTAGTCCTTTATCTGAGTTGCTCTCATGCACTCTATTAACAGCAGCCCCGACTTCTTTTCACGATTGTCTAACATTGAAAACTGAGAAGTATGGAGGACGGTAACTAGACCAATTCACTATTGGTGAAATGGTGAGAGGCTGTGAGCTTAGTTGTATAGCTATCAAATTATTTCACTGCTAGCCAAAACTAATCTAGTATGGTAAGTAGAGTTCAAATCCATTGAGAAAAGGAGACTATGTAAAGTACGTAAACATAGACAAAGTAGATAAATAGGGGTTTTTGATCGAGTAATATCTTAATTGGTCTAAATCAAATCCAAATTTGAACTAATGGTGAATGGTTGTTTTGAATGTCAAATGAGAAGAATGTATTGGTCAAGATCTTTCTCATCTATCACTAAATAAACGATCCAGAATTTCTTCTTTTTCACCTCACTTTATGTACTATAAGGGGCCGTTTGGTTTATACAAGGAAAAGGAAAAGGAAAAGGAAAAGGAAAAGGGAAAGGGAAAGAGAAAGAGAAAGGGATAGAGGGGGAATAGAATGAAAACCCCCCTGATTCCCTTGTGTGTTTGGTACCAACAAAAGAATTATTCAGTCTTTTTCTCTCACATTCACCTGCAACCCCTTCCATGAGTCTCTCTCCTCCTCATCCCCCATCCCCATTGTTGGGATGTCTTCTTTCTCTCTCCTTTCAACAACCCATCTCCACCACCGTGTGTATGCTGCCCCTCCACTGGCAGACGCGCCACATGGCCAAACTTGTAGAAACGTTTTTCTTTTTTTGGAGGTTTGTAGATCCGATTTTTAGTGGTCGGATTTGGCCACAAGGCCAACAAAATCTGCTCTTATGGCTAAATTCGACCTCCAAAAATCAAATTTAAAAGCACAATTTAAGAAGTTTAAGGTATGTTTTGCATGCTTGATATATTCATCTCTTATTTTTCTCTCTCTTCATAGTGGCGGTATTGGGAGGTTGAGACTCAAAGATAGGTGGTTTGGTGGGCTATTGATGGAGGCGATGGTTGATATGGTGGTTTGGTGGTGGTGTGAAGGTTGATTTGATGGTCATTTATCGGAGTAAGGAACGTGGGTGTGTGTGGGACGCTATGGTGGTTGGTTGGTGGTGTGCCGTGTGTGTAACGGTATGGTGGTTGCATGGTTGTGACGAGGTTGTTCTGGTGGTGTTGGTAAGGTGTGAGTGGTGGTGGTAAGTTGTCTGGGTAGTGAGAGAGGAAGGACTTTGGGGAATCAACAAATCCCTCCTCCCCCCAGGGAATCATGATTGAGGAGTCTTGGGGTATTTGACCAAGAAAAATGGGGAAAAGGAATGGTAAAAATGCACAACCAAACACTTAGTAAGGAAATCAAGGGTTCAAATTCCTTTTCCCTTTCTTGATTACCCCCAACCAAACCCCCCCTAAATTTATCTGTAATGAGAAGCATCACAAATAACCAAACTGTCGGATAGCCTAACAGTCAACTAAATTCGTTTCTTGGTATATCGATATGGGCTAGTAACACATACACAAACAGTTTTATTCAACTGTCGGGTCTAATTACCCTATGAATTTGCTAATCATGAAAACGATGCACCAACGACATCACTGTTACTACTCTAGAGTAAAGGGCTCAGAACAATTAGGTTTGATCTTAAATCATAATAATAGTGCAATACTAATTATCAAGTAGCTTTACACCTAGCAAAAACAAGCACTGAAATTATCAATACAACAACAACAACATTACTCCAGTGCCTCAAAGGCTCCTATCATAAGGTGGGGTAAGGGGGGTCAGATGTACTCAAGCCTTAGCCCTACGTTGAAAACGTAGAGAGGCTGTTTACGGATGACCCATGATGAAAATTGCTTCGATCACCTGACTCCTACTTTGCCATACAACCATAAGCACTGAATATATCAGTAAAGCCACTGAAATTTAGCAATATTCAAAGATAAAAAGAAGAAAGATTAAACACAGTATTGTAACTAGTAGAATCAAATGTTTTAAACTAAGGCGTGAAGAGATTAGCCCCTCGTAGAAAATAATAGTCTTCAAGTTCTAATAGATGCGAATAGTATGTCTAGCATAATAAAAAAGATCAGAAATGTTTATATTAGAAGGAGATAATATCAGTAAAGACCTACGATATACCCACAAACACGAGCTAAAACAGTACTTGTATGAAGTGAAAAATCATATTACATTGCACACTTTTTCATTCTTTTGTCTAGTAGTTTAATTCTCTATTTAGAATCTTAACATAATTGTAACCACCTTACCAGGAGACACTTTTACGGATGGGACAGTGAAGTACACTATGACATCCATGAATGTTCCTGAGCCTGTAATGTCGTTGGCTGTTAAACCTGTTTCTAAGGACGCTGGAGGGCAAGTGAGTGTAGAAATTTGGCTGTTCATTTTTTATGTCTAGACGCTGTAAACTGCCACCTTGCTGAACTATCTTCTTTGTTTTGACAGTTTTCAAAAGCCCTTAATCGTTTCCAGAAGGAGGATCCAACCTTTCGTGTTGGGTTAGATGCAGAGAGTGGGCAGACAATTATCTCTGGGATGGGAGAGTTGCATTTAGCTATTTATGTTGAGCGGATCCGAAGAGAGTATAAGGTAACTTATTTTGATGTTTCTCATTGATTGTTTGTTCTGTATGTGAACACTGGTCTACATAATTTTGGACATTTTGTTTTTTACCCCTTGTAGGTTGAGGCAGAAACAGGAAAACCTCGTGTAAATTTCAGAGAAGCTATTACTCAACGTGCTGAATTTGATTATTTGCACAAGAAGCAATCTGGAGGTCAGGGGCAGTATGGAAGAGTGTGTGGGTAAGGAGAAACTGCACCTTAACATTAGACATATTTTTAGTTTAATGCCTGTTGAAGATCAAAAATTTGCAATATGCTTTTGAAATTTAATTTTATACATGATTCTTAGTTAAATAAAAAGAAAGTTAAGGTCTCTGTTTGACGAGGAAAACAGACTTTAAGAAAGTGGTCAAGGTAGCTCAGCCGGTTAGAGCAAAGAACTGAAAAGCCTTGTTTCAACTCCTTATTGTCAATGACCCCCCCCCCCCAACTATTTCAGCCTTGCTGAACCGTGACTCATACACTATTTCAGCCTTAAACCGTTACACTTTACAGCCTTAAAGCATGCATTTATAACAAATTATGGGCTACACTGTGGGTCTTCTAACAATGTTGCCATTAGACCTGTAGTGTCTGGCCTGAGTAATCATATATAACCTTGTCTCAAGCGTAGGTACCTCATTTATATTCGCATGACTATAATTAAGGGCAGGTGAGGCTATTCTAATATTAGTTAGGGGACTCTACTGAATGGGCTACCATTAAGTGTACCAAAGTAAAGTCTAGAAGAAAATATGAAAATGAGCACCTTCTTTTCTACATGACCATGGCTTGATTACCAACTGTGAGCACAACCTATCATCGTGAAGCATTTAAGATTATTCTCAAAATGAGCGACCAATTCATTTTTACATGGAAAACACTAATTGCTTTAGCAGATGTGGATCACAATGACTTGTTTTTGCCAGAATGTTTCACCACGACATTAGTTACTATACAACTAATTGCTTAAGTATTAAACTTTCTTTTGGTGGATAATATCAAATTAAAGTTGATTTTATGTTTCCCCATGAAAGCTGTAAATCCACTGATGCAAAAAAAATTATGCTCGCAGCCATCATGGTTGCTGAAGCTGTCATCACTTTTGTGCTTCTCTTGGCTGTACTCCCTGTCGGCGGCCTTGCTATCATGCCATAGACAACAGGGAGGGAGGGAGTGAGGAGGAAGAGTAATCGAGCGCTGCTTAATACCCTTGGGAATTATTTCATGGGCCTTGCAGATCTGGAGTGTCAACTGATTAGAATCTTCCTCATTTTGTGCAAGTCCCATTACAGTTGGCATGCTTGTCAGATGATTAGAATCTCTTTATGGGCCTGTAAATCTTGCGTGTCCTAATGATTAGAATCCTCATTTCTAACACAAGTCCTCTTTTAGCGCATGTGTCAAAGAAATTACCTTATTATCCCAAGGTAATTGTTTTATGGGCCTGTCGATCTCGAAATCTCTGAGTGTCAATTGATTAGATCTTTCTCCTTTCTTCCATAAACTGCCCTCTCACTTAACACTTACACAATTATCAATAAATACACAGGCTAAATCTGCATTTGATTGTGAACTACGTAGTATTATAGAGAAGTTATATCACTTCTTCAGAACTTATCCATAGTTTGCAGCAACCAATATAATGATAGCTTTCAGATATCATTATTAGAACTGTTCAAGGTTTCAAAGATCTTACCTTCTTAACTTCCACGAAGGACTTTGGGTGTGATATTTATAAAAGGGTTTGCTACTATCTGTTCTGTATTGTTTATGAACCTTTTCTTTTGATTTGTAAACTTCAAGCTAATTTTCTCCATGGATCATGTTACTTTCATGACAGATTTATTGAACCACTCCCTCTTGGATCAACACCCAAGTTTGAATTTGAAAATTCTATAGTAGGACAAGCTATACCATCAAACTTCATACCAGCAATCGAGAAAGGATTCAGAGAAGCAGCGAATTCGTGAGTTATCCATAACTTTTATTTCTCTCTACGACAAACAAGAGTTCTTATGTTTTGTTAGCATTTTTTTTTTTCTTTGTTTTTTTTTTTTTTTTTTTTTTTTTTTTTTTTTTTTGTTGTTTTTTGGACACCTTTTTTCCTGCGTGCCCCTTTTTCTCTTT
>JBBYHQ010017339.1:0-10368 GCA_038382645.1 Spergularia azorica | reverse complement strand
TTAGTTGGCTAACAAGTTAATTAAGAAACCTTTAATTTGCTAATTTATTTCTAGAGGTTTCTATACGTACACATTTTTGTCGCTTGACCGTTCAAGTACGATTTTGGGTGAACTATAGGTTGGCTCAATATGGGTCTGGATTGGATTTAGGGTACGAAAGGTAACATAAAATTTGTTAGATTAATGTAAAAAGATGGAGGGTGATCAAATTTGGAGTCTACAAAGCCTCACTATATATGCCTAGAAAGCGCGCCATCACCCACGATGAAAAACGAGTTCATGACTCGAAACAAAAATGGAAATAAAAAACTACATGATCAATCTTCTCTAATCACGCTATATTGTGTAAAACATAATGGGAAACCAAATATACAAGATCTAAAACTTACAGATTACAACTATTATACGTCAATATTAAGAATGAAATCGAGTAACAATAATTCATGGAAATAGTATTAATTATACCGATATAATATAAGAAAATAACAAACATATCGTTACCGATATAATATAAAGAAATAACTACGGATACGGGTTAGAAACACAAATGGGCTGGGTTACAACTAAACATTACATACCCATGTATTTTTCATGAATATAAGCATAATTGTTTGTATTTTTCATGAGTTTAAAAAGTTACAGATTATTAAAAACAACAAAAGGTTTAAATAACACACATAAATATACACGTAATAACCTTGACATTTATGTTTGATTTTTTTACAATCACATCTTGTGCAAAATACATGGTAGTTAATTATTATGTGTTTTTAAAAGTAGTGGTAGTGCAAATCAACATTTTGTGCAAAACAAATCCGATTGCTTCAATTCTTTGCATTATTAAAAGCTACAGCCTTAACATGAACTTCTTCCTTGCACTTGTTCTCATTGTCCAACACCAATGATAAGCAACATCTCACGCGAATCGCATTCAACACAGCCTCCTGTAATATAACACATGATGAATATAAGAAGGCATTCAATGAATATAACCATACATATAATGAAAATAATAAGCATAAAAGATGAATATAATGCGAGTATAAAGTTAGGGGCTTACAATGTTACTGTTCTTAAATCCACAATCTCAATCATCCTCACCCATGAATGTTTCCATGTGTCTCAACATGTAGACGCCGCAATCATTGTTAACCAATTTGTTCCTCCAGAACATTTTGCCCAATTTGGTGGGGAAAAGACGACAATCTACCCCTTTAAATAACTCAAATATGCCAAATGCTGCAAAAAATAGTGAATATAAGTAAGTCAACAGTAATTATAGCATCATAAATGATGAACATACATAGAAACTGAGCTGGATTAGATAATTACCACGAGCTCGGGAAAACCCAAATACTTGTTTCTCATATTCATATATGGGCCGGCAATGTACGATTGTCGATCACATTTACAATTTTGGTGAGAAAATTAATGCAGATGCAATAATAATGCTTTAAGCGACAAACCGGAAATAACGCCTGCACATTCGAAACATGGATTGACACTCATTTCATGAAAAACAAAAAGTAATGAATATGAGGATCAAGAAAGCAGTAAAAAAGGAGAGTATAAACATACAAGATCAACATATTTTACACCGTTGAAACCAACACAATCGAGTTCAAATCTAAGCTTGTTTGCAAAATTGGCGAAACACTAAGTATTATTAGAACCCAAGACATGACCATTTAGAATATCCTACATACACACCAAATACAATCAGATGAGTATTGTTAAATTCTAATGAATATAGATTAATATTTGATGAATATAGAGTACTAATAGATGAATATAGATCAACTTTTGATGAATATAGTTAAAACTGCCTACTTACAGTTAATGCGACTGAACCAAAAAATCAGAGAAGAGATTTGGAGAATGTTTCTTCTCTTTCAAATTTTTGTAACCGCGCCCATAGATCGACAACTAAACTGCAAATTTGCCTATCCCCTATTCCTAGGGTACTCATACCCTCTCTGTCGTATGAAATATGCCCATCAAAATACAAAGGTTCCCTGTGGTTTACACGAATATAACTTTGGTGAATATGAAAGGAAACATCGATGAACATTACTAAAAGTTTTCGTGAATATGTGTAATATAAACTGACCTAATATCTTGCTCCGGTGCAAACACGTAATCAACAATCATCTTCTCCACCGTTTTCAGCAAAATGGGGAGAGTAACGCAAGTGGCAATCCAATCTTCCTTGCCACTTTGTTAGTTTGAAGTTGTTCATTGTGAGGTTGTTCTGGTTCCGACCTCTTAAGAGTACCATCGGAACCAACAACTCCGCAAGTGACGTTGACAGGAGAAGAAGTACTAGTCCCACCAGGTGCCCCACCACTCAAACCAGAAATGTTGCAATTACGTGATTTTTAAAAATCGATATCAGCATCTTGTGACAAACTCAAATCAAAATTAGGAATGTCCTTAGGGGGATGCATTCTCTTTGCAATTCGCTCACCAACAGAGAAAATCTCTAAGAACTCTAGAATGTTCAAAGTGTGGTCATCAAATCCAAGTTTAACGATCCCTTGACATTTTCAACATCATGGTCATTCCCACCATCCTTGTCATTTTCAACATCAATGCAGTTCATCTTTTCAGCAACTTCCAACAGCTTCCTCACCATCATCGACCCGGGGAAAATCCTAGGAGCATGAGCCACCAATTTCCCAAATTTAAGATAGGAGGCAATCATGTTCTTTGTTACAGTGAGTAATTGTCTTGCAAAAGCCCGAGAAGAACATAATATATACTCCCTCCGTCCCAGCTCAAACGCCCCATATTGCATTTCGGGACGTCCCACCTCCAATACCCCATATATTTTGGGACATGTTTCTCTCTTCTACTTTTATTAAATTATCACATCACCACTCACATTATCTCTCTCACTTTTATTAATCTTCACATTCTCTTTCCTCCTTTTTACTAATATTAGCCCACTCAAGTTACTATATCAATTTTTCTTATTCCACTACAAATATCGCTAAGGGCGTTTGAGATGGGATGGAGGGAGTAGTCAAACGTTAGTAGCTTGAATTGTGATGAATGCAGTCAAGATTGTGATGAATATAGCTAATATTGTGGTGAATATAGCTAATGTTGTGATGAATATAGCTAATACTATGGTGAATATAGTCAAAATTGTGAGACTTACATTCTTCTGCTGCACAGTTAACTGCCCACACAAATCAAAATTGAAACTGACATCTTCTTCATCATTCTTGCTAACTGGTTCTTCCTCGTCATCATCAGTCTCGCTACATCCGTTTTCACCATCAATCTCGTTACATTCAACTTCATCACTCTGGGCGACAAGGATAGTAGGATCACACCTAAAGCGATGAAACTCCTGTTCCGATATCAACCTACTATAAAGTAAAGCCTCAATATCCAATGGCAGGGCGACTCTACCCCTACCAAAACCTCCAGAGCGTGCCTCGGAAAACCTCCTACTCCTCATTGCATCATCCATCCACCCTACCGAAGTTGTAAATGCTCTTGGCATAGTTCCAACTTCAAATTAAATTCGATCCAAGTACAAGAGCTACAAAAAACACACAACAAAACCGTGATGAATATAGTGTTCGTTCGGGTAAATATAGTGTTCAATCCGCTGAATATAGTATTGAATATGGTGAATATAATGTTCAAATTGATGAATATAGTATCTAATCTAGTCAATATAGTATTGAATATGGTGAATATAATGTTCAATTTGATGAATATAGTCTCCGATCTGATGAACATGATATTTAATATGGTGACACAATAGATGAATATGGCAAACCATATGGTGAATATAAGTATGAAAATATGGCAAACCATCCGGTGAATATAAGTATGAAAATAGCGAATACACAGACTTCCACAACAAAGGTAAGGGGACCAAAGAAAAACCCAGAAGGGTTTCTCCAAAACGCGTGAATAGCATTGAAAACAATCGAATTCACGTATTGGCACCAATTCAGATTAGGTACCTCGGAGAGATCCATCAAAGACTTCAATATTTTATGATTCACAATTCTTGATTGGTGCCCTTTCAACAACCGTGACACAGCATATACCACAAAGTCAACCTTAAATGAATCTCCATGAGCCCGGTCTTTCAACCCAATGTCTACATCTGTCGTAAAAGGATAACCTTTCTCACAATTCCATGATGCTCTCCAATCGTCAATAAACTTCACAAATTCAGCTCGTTATCCTTCGATTCTACAACCTTCTTAGGGCCAAACTGAAGTTTTAGAGTCAGAAAAACATCAACATCAGTGATCGCCAAAACCTTCTCCTGACCAAGATTCAACTCAAGTGAGGAAGGGTTCAAATTTTGGATTAACCACATACAAAATGGTCCATTCATCTCCGTAATTTTTATATCCAACAATGAACCTCATCCAATATCTCTAACAACTTGGTTTTGCTCATCAGACAAAAACTACGTGTAGACTAAACGGAAGATCCATTTGTCGTAGAATCAAATGGAGTTGGTAGACTGCATTGCAGAATAAAATATGTACTAATTTTTGCAACAAAGTGAATTATTCATTTGATATAAAAGTAGCTCTCAACATGGCATCTCAAAACTGCAAATAGAAAGAGGAAAATATATTTGAATCGGAGGAATAAAATTATATAGTGATGCAGGTCCAAGAAGCAATTAACCATTCAAATTTGAGAGCCAAGATTTAAGGAGAAATCGATTCAAGACAAATTCTGAAACCCGGGTTTGCGCACTTAATTTCGAGAGCTTCGTAGAAGGCTCAAATGAATTTCGGTAATTTTGTGCCATACCATTTTGAAAAGCTAAGAGATTAAAGTAACTAATGGTTTCAAAATTAACATCATAATCATTATATATTAGTTGCAGTTCAATTTTGAAATCTGATCACAGCAGGCGCTCATCAGAAAATTCAGATTACAGTATGAATTTTGAAGACTTATATCTCCTCCTTCAGATCATCAAATTGGGTGAAATTTGTGTCTAAATTGAAGTTCAGGAAATACTCTTTCCAATGGCACCTTTTAGAGATTCATTCGATAGGTTTTGATATGCCTTAAATGCATTGCCACACTGGTGCGATTTTTGAATTCTCTGTTTCAGTTTTGCCAGGTGTGTGTTGTTATTTTGGGCTCGAGCAAAAGAGTATTATTTAGTGGTCAGTGATTAATTAAGTGAAGCAAATAAAGAGATTAGGAAATAAATATAAGCCACCCTCTATGTTGAGTAAGCAGCTTATATGGTTCTAAACAAGGGAATGAGGAAACCCTTAATGAAGGGTTTGCTATTTATCAGAAATTTGATGAGTCAGCAGTCCATGTGCTTCTGTCTCCTTTCATATGCCACGTCCCTCAATTCTGCAAGAGTAAGCAAACAAGCAGCTCAATATTCTATGTGAATGCATAAGCTCCAACCAAAAGGAAAGGCTGAAGATAAACCATAAACAAGCAGCAAATTGAAGAGCAAATCAGAAGTAGCACACCTAGGCATTTTTATTAGAGTAATAATTTTAGTATTTCCTTTTCTTATTGTATTATTTATTGTACCAGATTTTAGGGTAGTAAAAACTCTATAAATAGAGTCTAACTTGGATTGTAAAAGGCAGAATTTGATGAATGAAAATGAAAACAAATCAGATGAGATTTCTGAACTTTGTCTTAATTTCTTTGAGTGTGTTATATCTCCTAGAGCTTAAGGCTTTGTGAAGTGATCATTAGTGAGTAATATCTAGTGAGAGTTTCGCTTAGTTCTTCCAATATAAAGGTGAGTAATATCCAGAGTCTTTGAAGTCTATATCCCATTTATTTGCAGTCCATAAATCCGAAAATCACAAAAAGAAAGCGTTGTTTGTCTGTTTGAGTTTTAAAGGTGTTTAGGGGTGCATCATATAGGTAGTAATACTCTAACATATTTCATAAGTAAAACCATTTGTATCAATAATCCACAATATATTTCATAAGTGCTCACTAAACAACTCTAAATTTATGTGTCAATTGTTTTTTCTTTTCCGAATAATTCACGTGGTACCCTCGAACTTTGGCTGATTGCACATGTTACCCAATTTGACAAGTTTCTGCACATGTTACCCCTAAAGTTTGAATATGTGCACGTGGTTTGATTGGGTACCATGTGCAGAAACTTGTCAAATTGGGTACCATGTGCAGAAACATGTCAAAGTACGATAATGAATTTCTTTTGTACGAAGCAAGTGTTAAAGTTGCTAAAAGTTCGGGTTTACACAATTATTACTTAAATTGTGAGAGAGGAGAAAAATATTGTGGCTCCATTATTGATCCAAAAAAGGCAATTAGGAAAAAAAAAACTAGTACAAAATGTGGTTGCATGTTTAAAGTAAGAATTGGCGAAGTATTGTCTGGTCAACAATATTGTGTGGTTCGGTTGCGAAGTGTGGAAAACATAATCATGAATTGGATATTAGGAGAGATCAAGGATATTCAAGATTTACCACATTTATCGATGAAGAGAACTCAGATGTGCATACCATGTATAGAGCCCTCATACCAGCTAAGAAAGCGCAAGAAGCATTGTCAAAATCTCAACAAGTGATAAATGAGTTTTCTAAACCCAAGGTCAATCATAATATTAGACAGCTTTACAACGAGAATCAGAAAATGAGACGTATTGATATGGAAGGTATATATCTTGCTCAACATATGTTTCAGCTCGCTAAAAAGGCGAACTATATATACTTTTACAAAGATAATGATGGTGAGTTGACTCATGTCTTTATAAGTCATCTTGGGTCGAGTGAGTACTTGTTTGCATATTATTATGTCATCTTGTTGGATTCGGCATACAAGACAAATGAGTATAACATGCCTGTGTTGAAGATTATTGGTGCAACACCTCTCGGGACTAATTTTACTACAGTATATGTTGTTTTGAGATATGAGACAGCTGCTAGTTATCGACGGGTTTTAAAATGTTTACGAAAGATATTACCTATCTCTGTAAGTCCAGGTGCCATTGTTACCGATCATAAATGTCGTGGTTCCCGAAATATTCCCCAATTCACATAATTTGTTGCTTACGTGGCATGTTGATAAAGATGTACGAGCAAGAGCTACAACTATATTTTAAAGTGAAGACAAGGGGAATATTGTGGCGAACGGTACTTGGTCTAGAGTCATGCATGCCCCAACAATTTGGTAGTACGATTTCGCCTTATTGTACTTGGACCCATGGTACTTGGAGTAAAACATTTCATGATTATTAACATTGGCAATGGATTCCGAAAAAAGAGAAATTTGCATATGCATGGACTAACAATGTGCTTCATTTCAGCAAGAGGACTACTAATAGGGTGGAGAGCGCACATCGTGTGTTAAAGTTGTGGTTAGAATCTTCTCATCGTGGATTGGACAGATACTAAACAGTACTGGTTTCACTGAGGTAGTTTCCCCTTTAGATACCTTGGAGTTCCTCTAAACTCAAGCAGGATGAGCAATGAAATGTATGTTACCCTCATTAGCAAAATCAGAAATGGGATTCAGCACTGGTCTTCAAAGTTGCTGTCATGCGCATGGAAAGTTGAGATAATAAACTCAATTATCTTTGGTATTGAAAACTTTTGGTGTGCAAGTGTTAGGCCAATCTTGGAGCATTTGGGATGGTATGAGAAATTAGCTTTCGGATGGATGATTCTCATATATCTCGAGAAGATTTCCACACTGAGAACAAATAAGTATATGGTGATAATGGGTAACCTTGCCCGATTCCACTTTTTCCTCTAAAATACCCTTGAGTGAAGCCACTAAAATTTAAGGGTAAACCAGGTGGTAGTTATACAGCTGATAATCCATTGAACAAAGATCAAGGGAGATTTTAGGGCAATGAGCATTTCTTCTAAGAATTTCCAATTCACTGAGTCGAATGCTTTTTTAAAGTCTACTTTCATTAGACTTCTTGGAGACATGTTTTTCCTATTATAGTTTTTGATAAGAGCTTGTGAGACCATGATATTTACAAAGATACTCCTATTTTTGACAAAAGTCGTATGCTCTCCAATCAGATCAGGCAACACTTGTTGGATCCGCTTAGCAAGGATTTTACTTATAACCTTGTAAATGGTAGTACAACATGCAATGGGTATATATTCCATCACTGTACTAGCACTTACTTTCTTAGGAATAAGGGCAATGACAGTGGTGTTCACCTATTTGCCCATTTTCCTTGAATGAAAAAACTGCATCACAACCTTGGTTACATCATTTTTTATCAAATCCCATGAATGTTGGAAAAAACCTGCTGAAGAGCCATCTATGGCTGGACTCTTGTTTGGGTGAATGTTGTTGAGAGCTTGCTTGATCTCTTATGAAGTGACAGGTAGAGCTAGGTTCTGTGACCACTTATCAGAGACACAGGCTCCAGTTCTAATAAAATCCATATCAAGCATGTAGGGTTTCAAAATATTATTTTCGTTTCAGATGCCTGGGATGGTGCAAGTTGTTCTACTAACTTGATGGTAGTAGACAATAATTTTTTAACACCCACTCGACCAATACTGGGTGAAAGTCATGGGGGTAGCTGGTCAGAAGGTGGGTCTATTGAACCACCTAGATTAGGTAAATATTAAGGTAGTTAGCTAGAAATAGAAGATGAGTATCGGAGATACGCAAAGAAACAAGGTTTAGGAATTGTTAAGTCCGCATCAGGGCGAAATAAGTGTTCGAAAGTAAGGAATGTAACATGAAAATGTGAGTGTCGGGGTAAGCCTGACATGCGTCGTCTTAGTAAGAGAAAAACAAAAGAGGCTGGATGTGCAGAGGAATGTGAGTCATCATAAGCTGTTATCCTTTTTAATGAAGGTGACACTCGTAAGCTAAGAAATGCGAATATAAGACAATGTTTTATGCCTCTGCTATCGGGGATAATTCTTGACTTCGTAGAGTTGTGTTGGATCATACGAACCACAATCCCACATCAAGTAAATCAAAACATATTCACCACACTACTACAAAACCGACTATAGACGTCACTTGATAGACATGGGATATTCATAAAACCGATGTCTATAAGGAGCCGGTGGCATTTTTGCAATTTTGGGCAAATAATAGACATGGACCTTTTTCAAAAATCTCATGTCTAATTAATAGACATGAGATTTTTTAGAAAAACCCATGTCTACTATCGGTATATAGACATCGGTTTTATTGTAAAACCCATGTCTATTTGTTTCCAAAAAATTCTCAAAACCACAAACGTACCTTTTGAACCGACACTAAAATGAAATTCCATGTCTTTCGATCTTCAAATTTCTAACCCTAGAGTCCATAACTTTTTCATCTTCCTTTATTATCCTATCTCATATACTTTCTCCAAATCTTTCACCCTCTTTCATCTTCTTTTCTTATTCTCTCTCCTCATTCTCATCCACTCATAGTTTCATCCTATTCAACACCTTCCCAACATTTGACCATGAATCTTTTGATTTACGCATTTCCCCAATTTCCAACATTTGGTACTTTTTTCCCTCTTTTCAATTCAATTCAATTTCCCCAAATTAGGGTTTAATTCATCAAATTAAGTCTTTGTGAAGTCAAAATCAGAGTAATAGTAATTAGAAAATTCTGGGTTTTTATTTTAATTAAGAGGGGAAAAGGGGGGGAATGTCGAGGCCAATGTTGTTGGTGTTTTTGTTACTGGTGATGATAATTACTTCCCAATTTGAGTGGAGGCAACAGTTAATTACAGATGTTGATGCTAATCGCGGTTTATCCCAGAAACAACTTCGTATTTCTAAGAGAGAAGAAGCTGTTAAAGAAAAGGTATCTTCTTTTTTACTTTTCATCTCAAGTTTTTCTAATTAACTGCTTGTTATTATGTAGTGTGTAAATGTTGTTGATGTTTTGGGTTTTTTTTTTTTTTTTTTTGCTGGTGTTTTGGGAAATTTAGATATGAATTGGTTTCATTTTGGTGAAAATTACTGAAAGTTGGTTTTTTGCTGCTTAGTATCTTCTTTCTGAAGTTTTATAATTAACTGCTAGTAGTATGTTGTGTTTAATTGTGTTGATGTTTTTCCCTTTCCAGGTCTAGACCATTGTTGCTTGAAGCAACATTAAAGAATGAAGACAACATTTTTGGTGAAGCCTTTTTTTTTCCAGATGTGGACACTACTTTTCCAGATTCCTAGCTCTTCACTTTTTTTTTTTGGGGTAAATTTTAGTTATGTTGTAATTTAAAAAGTTTCATCTATAAACAATAATTGTATAAATAAATTGGAGAATTTTCAATGAAAGTTACCTCTTTGATCTGCTCAATCTTTAATCCATGTAGCAAATGTCATTTACCCAAATATTATTTTGGGTATCAATTTTTTTTTTAATATTTCGTTATTGAAT
>JBBYHQ010017328.1:0-10368 GCA_038382645.1 Spergularia azorica | reverse complement strand
TTCTGACAATGGTCTGTTGAGATTGTATGACATTAACAGTACTTCAGTAGATGGTTTGGATTCCTGTCAACGAAGAGATAATCTGATTACATTTGATAGCTTCGAGCAGTTGACTTCAGTTCATATAAACTCGACAGATGAATTGTGTGTTGTGAGTGGCTGCACGAGAGATGTCGCTATACATGACATGAGCACTGGAAAGCGCTCTGAGTTATTCACTAATCTGCATCGGGAGCCTATAAATGTTGCCAAGTTTGCAAATCATTCTCCATTTATGTTTGCAACTGCATCATTCGACCACGATGTCAAGATGTGGGACCTTAGGCAAGGGATGGTCCGGCCTTGCTATTCGGCTAAAAGCTCAAGAGGCAATGTGATGGTCTGCTTTTCTCCTGATGACCACTATCTGCTAGTCTCAGCTGTTGACAATGAGGTAGCTTCATGTTCATCTCTAATAGTCTACTATACACGATCAAATGCTTTCGGTATTAATCTTTGTAATTTACCAGGTTAAGCAGCTTTTGGCGGCTGATGGGAGGCTCCACACAGATTTTGGCATAGCTTCCAGTGGAAGTTCACATAATTATACCCGTTCATATTATATGAATGGGAGAGATCATATAATCAGTGGCAGTTCTGATGAGCATGTTTTGCGAGTTTGCTGTGCTCAGACAGGCAGGCGACTGAGAGATGTCTACTTTGAGGTAATTCCTGTTCCATGTCCTTTATCAGCTAGGAAGATGGGAGTATAACAATAGTCCTAATCGTCTGTGCCCGAGCCTGATGATGTTCTTTGTGCTATTTTCAACAGGGAAAAGCTTCAGAAAAGTCGATGTTTGTGCAATCTTTGAGGAGCGACCCCTTCAGGGTATACCATCTCCTTCGTTTCTTGCAATCTTTCTTTCAGTTAGTATTTAAAATGGTTGTGGCAGGTTGGGAAATATTGCATCTCTGATACAAATGTGTTATCTGTTTCTGCGAATGGCAGGAGTTTAACATGAGTATCTTAGCATCTTACGGACAATCAAACTCCATGTGTGAGATAATCAAGGTGAATTACTTATTAGTGTACTTCAACCAATATGTGCATACATATTTCTTACCTTCATCACTTACATAAGGCCCTTTTTCGTGACAGGTGAATTTGCTTGCGTCCTGTGAGGATGGTGAAGATGAGGCGCCTCAGCGGTTGTGCCCATCGTTCAGCCTAGGTGGTTAATCCCCATGACATATTCATATGTATACATACACAATATAGTATATACCAATGTACCATACATGTATATTCATGTCCTAGTCTCAGGAACAGAAATTCGCAGCTTCTGCGTGGTCTTAGGTGACTGCAATGAAACTTGGTGATCATTCATATTCAATTGTATAGTTCTATGTCTTTGTATCATTGTATGTAAGTTCATGGTTTTTGAAACCTAAAATTTTTGAGAGAACAGCACATCTTTTTGAAAAGAATGAAGTACTTCTGAATCTTATCTCAAGAGAACTGTCTGAAAACAAAAGCGACTTCAGAACATTTACCTTGTTTTGGTCATAAAACAGGTACAAGTGACATATGAATAACAGTCTGTAATACACCTGTGGCATGCGCTAATCACGCGTCTAGCCACCACAACCCACAGTTACACTGTACCCAGAACCGAGAAAAGGCGTCTGGTGAGCCGTTATTTATAGAAACTAACAAACTAGCAATCGAAACAAAAACCGGTGGTACCAGTACTGGATAGACAATGGCAAAGCCGCAGCTAAACTCCAGAAAAGCACACATACTGAAGTTATCCTCACCGAACAGAAGTGATCAAGTAAAGAAGGGAACCTCACACTTGTACCATGTACCATGTAATCTGATGTAGTTCTAAATTTCACGTGCTTCTTGTCAGGGACATGATCTTATTATTGAACTATATATATCTCAATATATGTACATCCAAACTATACAAACTCAAGTGACTAAAAAGTATCAGTTACCAGAATCTGATTACACAGAAAGATGAAGCTTGTAAAAGTAACTATTCTACTATGTTTTACCTTGGTGCTTTTCGTCTCTAATCTTCAACCATCCATGGCGGTAGCTGAAGCAGCAAAGCCTGTTTCGAGTAAGTAATCTTATGCATGTATGATTCCTGCCCTTGACATTATTTACCCATGATGTCTAGTATATCTCAAGCTTTCACTATCCCTCAGGTTAAATTTACGGCCTTTTTACAGGTTCTCAGTCCTCAATTCTCAACTAGTCATCAGCTAAGACATGCATTTTGTAGGCTGTAGCAGTTGATTTATGGTTGAGCACCTCGATATGAGATAATGAGAACCTTTTGTCGTTTCCTCAAACTCGTTTAGAAATTGATACTTGTACATGACTGAATCAACATCCTCTACACTGCATGTATCACCCTGCATTTCATGTCAATAACTTTTAGTAGCAAGAAAACCGTAAACAGATCATGTAGCAATGTAATGACGCAGAAAACTTATACAGGTCGATTCTTAATGTAATATCGGATTGTGGATGCAGACACAGGTTGTCAGTCAATGTGCGGTAACAGATGCAGTAAAGCATCATTCAACGTGAGGTGTATGAAATTCTGCGGAATTTGTTGCCAGAAGTGTAACTGTGTTCCTTCAGGCACATATGGGAACAAACATGAATGCCCTTGTTACAGAGACATGGTTAACCCAAAGGGCAAGCCTAAGTGCCCTTAGAATGGGTTCAAGTACAATTCCAGGGAAAAGTATGCATGCTTTTAGCCTTTTAGTATTCGATAACTTATAAATAAAGAGTCAGCATTCTCTTAGTTTGTACAAACTTAATGGGTATATCGAAAAATATATCCTTTTGGACCAAACCCTAAGGCCTAAGGCCATGTTCACAGCTCTATTATTATGGATGTTTGCATTCGTGTTTGTGCAGGTTGTATGTAGAGCTATAAGCCCATAACCCTTAAAATATCAAACTACATTGCTTTCTATGATCGGTCCAAACACATAAGAGGCAAATCTTAGGCATGATTCCCTATTCTCGCATATAATTCAGCGAGCAGTACATGCATGAAATTGTGCTAGGATAGTTTTGTTCGAGTACAAAACGCAAACAATGCAGCAGAACCATTCTTAACTGAACCAACAGTCTTCAGCCCTTCACTAAAATCATGTATACAAGTATTAGAAAGAACTTACAAAAGTGCACGTCATTTAAAGTTTTCAGCTCAGCTAGTTCAGCGGGCCTCTCCTACCATAAACGCGTTGCACATTTCTCAAATGACTAAGGATCTTTATTGCCTGCATAAACAGAGACAAAAGGTGAAAAATGTATGAGTATCTTGTAAAGTAACATATATATGAAATAAAGTCTCACTTTCTACATAAATAGTGCCATACTTTTTCTCTGGCTCTTGGACTTGCACTCCCTGAACTTGACAAGGCCACCAATGGCGGCCCAGCGCCTTCTTCAAGGATCTTCCTGCAGTATCTGTTACTGTCTGAACAGAAGTGACTAAGTGCAGCAGCAGCATTCTCTTTTCCCCTTGGCGAACCTAATTCAATAGCCTCAACCAGAAGAGGGATGCCCCCTGCTTGAAAGATAGCAGTCCTTCCTTCAGGTAAAGTCGCAATATTTGCTAAGACAACAGTAGCCCTGTCAACCATCCCCGTTGCTGCATCCATCAAATGAACAAGGGGTTTTACTGCACCTGACTTTATAATGCTAGCTCTATTCTCAGTAGCCATGGACAAGTTGTACAAAGCAGTGGCCGCATCCTTCTTCCCTTGCGGTCCTCCATTCCCCAAGAGATCTACCAAAGCATCAATGGCTCTAGAATTCCCAATCTGGATCCTATTGTCTTGAAATTTAGCAAGGCTAGAGAGAGTCGCAGCTGCATTCTCTCTAGCCTCGGAACTTCCAGTCTGAAGAACATGTATCAAAGGCTCTATTGCTTCAGCATCAGCTATCATGACCTTATTGTTATCACTTATTGACAGGTTCAGGAGTGCAGTCACAGCGTTTTCTTGGATGGTTAGGTCTGGGGAACGAAGCAGCTCAACCAACGGTCTAATAGCCTCACAATTCGAAATCAACACTCTATTATCCCCATCCTTAGCAAGAATGCGGAGCTCAAATGTGGCTTCCCTTACAGTCTCTAAAGATGTAACTTTCAGATTCTCAACAAGTTCCCTGATACGATTCTCCATGCCCGCAACAGCATTTCTTGTATCCACAACTAGTGTGGGCACAATTATTGGTGAAAGTTTTGGGGGCTTAAATCGAATTTTACGATTGTATCTCTTTTCTCCAATTGTAATCAGAGCTCTGGGCTCCTTATGCAGAGTAATCTCTGCAGAACCTCGTCTCACATCCTTGGCCGTCTCCCTTACATTATCGCTGGAATAATCAGCTGGTGAACTCTGCAAGACTTTATCAATGTCACCAATTTGCTCTTGAGCTAAGTCAGTGTATGAAACCATGCTGAATTTCAAGCACCTAGGTTGTGCTGCTGCATTCCTAATCTGCAAGTAAATTTTCTGTCAAACACAAACAAAGTAACAGTTTTCAGTACAGACATCTTTCACATATTGATGATACAGATGACATACAACAAATTTCGCGTAAGCCGAACCATTTAGTCCCTTCAAACTGACATCTTTCAGACTTTATTAACTCTTTCTAACTGAAAATCAGACAGGCTTAAGAGATGTAGTCTACTGCTCTGACGAATTAAAACTGAATTCACACATCTCTAAAGAAAACGCAGATTGGGTATCCCATGCCTTAAAATTTACAATTTTCAAGTTTATCGATATCTTATCATGCATTTACGCAGACCATTGATCGTTAACATTTGGTTTGAATTACCAACTCCCATCCGGCCTATTGGTTGAAAGCTTCTTTGAGTTTGCCATCAATCATAGGTTGGGTTTTCAAGACATGGTACAACCAACAACATTTGCTTTGAACTGCGGAATTTAAAATTTTAAATCAAACGGTAACAATCCAAAATAACTAAAGTATTAACTACTGACATGAAGCTTCAAATCAAGTGAAAGGGTTCAACTTCAGTTTGAGTTCCTAAAGTCACAAATTCTAGTGGTCCAGATTAATTCGAAGATTATCTGCTTCTTAACAACAATAAAGATTCATCATCATACAAACCCAAGAGAATTAAGCAGCTAACAAATAAGCAGAATTTGTAACTGGGCATGTTTTACAAAAGAAAATTACTGTACAACTTTCATATAAGCAAATTAAAAATTATAAAGTTTCATACTTTAAACAAAACTACTCAAAAAGCCACATAACAATCTAGTAAATTTCAAACAGTATACCAAAACATGGCAAATTGGCACTCTAGCCAACAATAATGTTTAGAAATACATATTCGCTCTTCTAACCCATTCCATTTCGTTTCCATTCCGAAATTTGAACCAAACGCAGAACTAGTATGTTATACTATATAGGAACAATTAGCAAAACATAAACAAGTAAATTTGAGATATGGATAAAGAAGAGCAGAACCTGAAGGAGAGAGTTGAAGTTGATTGCTCGTAGTTGAAATATTGTACTACAAGATTACAAGAAATGAGAAGAAAGCATGTAATAATAAGTCTGCCGTGTGATATGGGTTTTGGTTTTATATGCTTTGGTCAGTCGTCAGTCTTTGCCTTTGCTTTTTTTGGTTGTTTCCTTTTAAAAAGAGTTTTTTTGCCTACTTTTCCTGCTCTTTGGTTGACCTATGACGACGACTTCTGTTCTGTGTAGTGTATTTGGTGTGGTGCCACGCCATTTTTACCTAATAACTCACATGGCTTTCACACTGTTCATTCAAAGTTTACGTACTTTTACTTCACCCGCGTTTTAGATTGCAAATGTTCAGTTTGAATAAGTATAAATTTTGATTAAGAAAAAAGTTTATATGTGTAAAAAATAATTATCAAAACGATGCCTAGAAAATCGCAAGAAGTTCACTAAAGAAATTTAATTTAGAACGGCTGAAATAGAAAAGCTTAATTGTATTCATACATGGATACCTTATGGAGAGCACGGAAAATTACTTGCTAAATCATGGCATCCATTAATGGAAAATCAATGACTTTCAATAATTGTTGCCCTAAGAGGCTAAGAGGAGACTGTATTATTATGCGTAGAAGGACTAAAGAGAAGTTTCTGCGTAATTAGCAAGAATCACAATAGGAAAAAGACTAGAACAAAGAGTAGTACTTGTTGCTTCATTTGCAAATGAACCTCGTTTTAATTTTACTACAAAAATAATGCATGCCTTGCAAGTCACTGATACGTCATTTAATAAGGTGTTATCTGTAGTCTTTCTAACTGCGAAGTTTCACATGAAGTTGTGAACAAAGGTCATCGATTATGTCATCTTTCATCACATGAAAAACTGAACAAAGCTGAGTTTTCTGGAAGATGTATGCAATTGTGCATAACCAAAACCCGGCCCAACAGCGACAAACGCCTTAAAAGCACACATGAACACCCGGGGCTGAGGGGAAGGGCGTTCAAGATATCTAACACCGGCAGGATTAGGGGGGGGGGGTAGGGATATAGAAGCGTAAATCAAAATCAAAAGATGTATAGAAGCCGCATTAACAATAACATTTCCACTTATCCATGAGACTCAGGGTTAATCTACAAATTTAAAACCAGCAGTTCTTCTGTGAGCATGTTATACGTAAGAGCACTCGAAAAGCTTTCCCAGATATGTTCCCTATTGATTTGGCATGAGAGAAAGTTGTGTATATATTGGAGCTTGTTTATCAATTTAAGCGGAAAACAAATGACTAATACCAGCAAAATCTTCGAAAGATCATAAAAGAACTCATTCGTCATTCACAAAGGCTGGAGTTCTTGTTCAGCAACAGGAGCAGTATCACTATCAACAGGTTTGTATGGTATTGTTGCTTCTTGTCTCCATTTCCAAATGAACCAAACCCCATACGTCGATAAACTTAACATCAATGTAACTAATATAGCCATAACCACTACTATGTAGTGTTGGTGCCACCAACTCCTGCGTTATTGGCGGAAAAAAAGAAATCAGAAATATGAAGCAAAGGACTACTCTCTACACCTCAAACTAAAGCCACACTGAACATACAACGCCTGTCAGCCTGTTTCCATTGTCCTTCAAGACGCCCACTACCCCTCCACCTCCTTCCCCCCCCCCCAAATAAAACAGCCAAAGGCAAAATTCATTGGCTGTTAACTTATCAAATACAATATTGGAACAGTTCTTTCAGAATTCAGATGCAACGACATTGCACAACCAGTATGCTGACACCAACTACGTGTATTTCGAAATGGTGCCTAACCACTTCGTTAAAGATGCCAACATATTACATTTGCTGAGCAGAAAATCGTTTAACTCACACACCCAGAAAAATGTAAAGACAAATGATCATCACTGCTCACAGCTCAATTACAAACAAATGATCATCCAAACAGCTAAGAACTGAGTTCTCTAAAACTTCAATATGCAAACAGAAGATATTGAGAAGACACTGACACACAGCAGACGAAATAATGTTACTAGCAACACTACACAGAGTTGTCAGTGGAAAAATCCAGAAAGTTTCAATGTCAAGAAGCAGAAGTACACTGTAGAGTCAAATGCAGAACAAAAATGCAGAGTTGTTAATAATGCTTTTTGTTCTGCATTTGCCCCTATTTCTTGTTGGGTACCCGGTTTTGCTCACCCCTACTGTAGAGCATATAAGAAATAGGGGCAAATGCAGAACAAAAAGCAGAAGTAGACTATATAAGAAGTACGAAGAATTTACCTTTTCAAAGGAGGCTGAAACTTCCAATTAACCAGCTTGTAACTGCCGAAGGTGTCTGGAAGTTGGACTTCAGCTAAGCGAGAAATTATGTGCTGCACAAAGAAGAACCAATTTAATAAATATATTTTAACTCCCACTTTTCTTCATGGTTAATTCAGCCTTGTTCACCAAATGCAATTTACCGTTGCAGTTGAATTTGAGAAATAGATAGCAGATCCTTCAGGATAGACGCTGAAACTTAACAGGGAACCATTGCCAGATGAACTCGCGTTCAGCAAATGAACCTAAAAAACATTAAAAGTATTATTTACCTCAGAGCATGGGTTTAACAAACATTTCAACCTTTTCCTCCCTCTCTCTCTCTCTCCCTCCATCATTTTTCCTTTTTTTTATGGAAAATTAAAAAACCCCTCATCCACATTCCACAGCATACCTGAGATTCGTTGACCGCCAACTCTTTAGCAATTATACCAGGTAGTTCTGAAACATGCGACTTCAAGTCCGAGTAATTGACGCCCAAGGAGATATTAAATGTTATGTATCCAACTCGAGTATCTCCTGAAATTTGGAAATTTTATTTAGGAAAACATGACAGCCAACAAAATCATTACACCAACTAAAGACACACAAGCAGGCATGACTCATGTATCACACCTTGACGTTGAGAAAATAAGATGAAATTCCAGTTTCAGAAAGAAATAAGTGTCCCCAATGTACCTGAAGTCTTGTGACCGGGTACTCCATCAGGAGCTGATGCAGGCGGCATCTTTGAATCTGACACCTCCTCACCCGAAGGTGCAGGTGCAGGTGAAATGCTGGATGCATTAAGTGTCTTCCACAACTCAGAACAATTGGTCTTCCAAAATCCAACTTTCAAGTGTTCACGATCATATGTTACAAGAGTATTACGGACGACAATGCCTATAATTTCAAATTAGCAAAATAGTTAGAATCCAAAATTAGCATACGAAACTAAATCTCACAAAACTATATTGGAATTGTGAAGCACAATATACCTCCTAAAAGAGTTGTTGGATCTTTTCCATTTTGAAAAACACCAAGACAATATGCTCCAGGCACCTTTGAGTGCTATACAGGTCACCAAAGTAAGATTAAAACTAAGAGACTCAAGTTCAGGTCACAACTACAATATAAGGAGAAGTGAAGCATAACTTCAAAGATGCCATCAAAAAGTTTGACAAGTTGTGTGGAGGAAATGCTATAGTTACCTTGAATAAATAGTTTTCCGGAGCCAGAGTATACTTATGGCTGTTTCCAAAGACCATGTCTACTGAAGGGAAAGTCTTAGAGAGTTCGGAGACGTCACTGAGGCAGCACATAATGAAAAATTTCAGATTATGTGACAACACTTTTTCGCCAAGTGAAATTACAAGTCATTAACTATAAACTACCTTCCAGCACCAGAAAAGCATATATCATTATAATTTGGATCAGGACCACGAATTGACTTAAGGCTGTGAAGCTCATCCATGATCTGCGTTAAATAAAAAAGAAACTCAATAAGAACTTCAAGGAGATGACAATTGTACATCGTATGTGCACAGGCAAAAAATTCATCATGTAAAGTTACAGAAGCTGGGAAACACAATAGTATTTCTAAGATAAACACATCAGTGCAGTGGATCAATTGATCAAAGAGATCTCTTTTTTACATATTTCTAATATTGAATCATACACGAGGACTACTCCATATAACCAAGAAGGTGCATAAAGCTAACTACTAACATAATCCAGGTCCATACACCTACTCCTTTTAGCATACAGTTTTTTTTTTTTTTTTTTTTTTTGAGGTCAAGCATACAGGATCTTAATTGTGCATTAGATGTAGTATTAATCTATTAGAACTTTGATGGATTTTTGTATCACCTTGCACAAATCAAGAACAGCTCTCCCCCTTTATAACAACAACCATAAAAGGGAACGGTGCAGCAACCAAAACGCATACCCTCTCTGGCTCTCTATGTCAAATTCAAAATTTCCAAAATATCAATATTCTAGAGGAAAGAAGGATATGCATATCATCCACAGACTCCCTAAATATTCCCCTCACCTTTCCTTTAAAGCCATGACTTAATACCATAATAAAAAAATGAAAATGTAGCAAAGCTATAAGATAACAGAAACTTACAGCACGTTTAAACGCCACAAACGCTGCTTCCGCTAGATAGGCATATGTCGTGCCACTATCTAGCACAGTTCCATGCTTCCCATCAAAAACCCGTGAGTTTATATCCAGCTTCTTCCCGGCGACATGTAATTCTCGCAGCTCGATATTGTAATATGGACTGTTGCCATCCCGAACTAGAGTAAATGTGTCAGACGTTAAGAGAGAAGTACATATAGGTCTATCAAGTAACCAAAATCCTCCAATTCATACCTGCGATCGGGGTCAGAGTGGCTAAAAACCATATCAGAAGGTGGAGATATTTGGCCGAGAACCATAGCACCCCCACCAACATCCATCCCACCGTAACACAGTGAAAAGGAATCATTAATTACACCTTTCTCAACAAGTTGATCAACAATGCTTAGATCACCACGACCCAA
>JBBYHQ010017287.1:0-10371 GCA_038382645.1 Spergularia azorica | reverse complement strand
ATATGAGCTACGTACACTCTGATTGTGATAATCATGATACTCAGCTGTTGATGCTCTAGATGATGGTGAAGATGAAGCATTGTTGTTATTGTTACTACTATTCTTGGACAGGGCTGTTACCATGATCAACCGAAACACCGCCTCGCGGAATCTATCCATCAAAGACGATGTTGGTCGGACAACTCGTCGGCTGGTGGCCGCGGAGGTGGCGTTGGTGTTGGTTGTGGGTCTCATTAGAGGGAGGCAGAGGTATTGTTTTTTCATGGTTGTGTTGTATTGATTTAGGAGTATGTAGGACTTGAAGGAGCATATATATAGAAGTTTAGAGGGTGGTATGAGAGGGGAATCTAAGAGACAGCTCTCCTCTTGTATTGGCATATATGTTCTCACTTGTGAGTGTTGTGACTTTAGGAAGACCCTTGATAATTTAATGCCAATTGTTATTATTATTATGATCATATGGTGTGACTGCGGTGGCTTTAATTCTTTAGCTTGGCTAGTATGGCTCGAGCCGAGATCGGGTTTGAGCCGTGTTTTGGATTTTGTGTGGAGAACTAGGTCTGGTGTATGGATTCGAAATTGAGACATTTTTTATGTTCGGAAATTGGGTATGTAGCTGTGATCTTCTCCGTAAAAATCGACTATCGTTGGTAGTACGTACTCTGTATATGGTCTCCAATTCGTATAATGTTTTGTTTGGTCTTGGTATGAACAACTACGCAGAAGCAACCCAAGATCCAGCAATAATATCCGGAAATATCTCAACAAGAACAATTTGTCAATTTGCCCCTTGGATTTTGGGTTGAGTATTGCGATAATTTTATTGGATTTGGAAACGACAAGCCAAATTATATGAGTTGCTAACTGTTTAGATTACAGAATCGCATTCGTATCAGATTTACTATGTGTAATCTGTTCATCCGCTTGGTCCTTGTGGGTAAGGTTGGCATTTCTTAGTTCTTACTTGTGACGGCTGACGGGGAAAGGAGGAGAGTTACGGTAGGTTTGTCATGGTCCAACGTGAAAACCAGTCACATCATATAGACATGAAATATTGAAATGGAACTCAAGAATTATGCCTTTAGAAGCCATCAAGCATTATTATTTTTTCTCTTTTAATTGACGTAGGAAATTCGCAACCGCTATCTTTAATGTGTATAGGAAAAGAAAACACTCTCAAAACTTATACAAGACTCGTGCTCCAAAAAAAACTTACTCCGTATATACATGAAGTCGTGAAAGATATAATCACAAGTTCGATTACTTCCACGAGAGATTAAACTCAAGACAAAGGGAAATTTCGCCACCTCTTACGAGCCAAAGCTCCATTTAGCCAAGCCGATGAGTGAAGCTGGGGAAGAAGTAGCTTGAAGAAGAAGGTGCACATGAGGGAACAAAGCTCCAAAATGACTGGTGAGAGATGGGCAATTCACATGGGTTACATGTGCATTTCGAGTCTTCGTTCTCTGAAATTTTGTATTGAATTTGTTCATGTCCTTAGCTTCCACCATTTTTCAATTCAATTCGACCGACCCTTTTCCGCAAATTCTTCCTGCTTAACTACTTCATTTTATTAATTTTGCGACATATATGAATTATAATCATTTGTAACAAATTAAATAATACGGAGTATGAGTCACTCATGTACATAATCCCAATATTGATTGCAAGCAACTAATCGATCATGAGAGCAAATTATTGAAATACATGGCTTATATTGTGGAAATGATTGAAAACCACTCATGTAGTCACGTATATCCTAGCTAAATTATGCATGGATTTTGGATCATTGGTCAACGTTACACTGTGAAAGTTACATACGTCGAGAGATACTATAGGCATAATTCATGTATACATTATCGTATCATCAGGTGATACTCGTGATAGTGTGAAACTATTTCTCCTTCAAAAAAGTATATTACGGAGTACATTGTTGCATCACGCGTAATGATATACATCAATCTCTAAATTTTCCCATAATAAGTTTTATTAAGGTGTACACCTTTTCATCGAGTACGTACTATATTCTAGGAGAGCGATCATAATCGTCGTCAAAGTTTTTCTTTTTCTTTGGAAAAAACCACCCGGCCATTAGTGGAATAAGTGTTTTCTTCTTTCCTTCCTTGGTCTCCTTTCTAAATGAAGGTGTTCTTCCTAACCTTGTTGACAAACTATCATTAAGCGCTTCGTTGCGTGCCATTTCTCTTGTTAGCGAAGGTGGACTAGCAAATGTTACAAGTCTTTTCTTCTCGTGTTCGTGAAAACGTCCAATTCCATAACCACTGTTGAGATCTGGCTTAGGAATCGATTTCTCAACGAAATTTAGCTCTTCGATTTCCGGATTGATTGTCTTAGGTTCTTCAATCAAAACATTTTTCGTGGCTTTCAAATTCATTAGCTCTCTCTTAGTTTGCTCTAGCTCTTCTTTTAGTGACTTCAAACATGTTGCAATGTAATTGCCTTCTTCTCTTTGTTTTTGAAGCTTTTGTTTTGTTTCCTCTAATTCAATTGATACTACCCCATATGTAGAAGTAACATTCGACTCTTTGTCTAAATTTACCTTAGGCTCCATCTGTGATAAAAAAAAAAAAGAAAAAGAAAAAAAAACAGAGAATGAAATAATACAAAATCAATGCATATTAATTCTTTGGATTCAGATCCTCTTGAGTTATTTTTCCCTGGAGTTGATAGAGTTTATTATAAGTGAGAAACCTAAATGAAAATGTATTTTTGAAAGAAATGAATAAATCTATATGGTAGAATTAAATTTCCATTTTGAGTAAACTCTACAATATAGAGTTATTTTTCAACTTCAGGGGATCTCAATCCTAATTCTTTTGGGTAAGCTGACATGCATTTGCAAATTTCAAATAAGGTTTAATTATCGACTAGTCGACTACATGTCAACAACCAAATTTAAATTTTTGGTTGAAATAGTTCTTTCACGATTTTCTACCAAATGATAGAAGTTTGAGTATTTCACCTCTTTGAGTTGCTTGCCATAAATTTCTCCAACTAGTACTCTCTCCCCGAACAATGCAACGGCCTCCTTAACCGACCGAAATGGCGGTCGTGTGTCGATCGTTGCCCTGCCTTTCACCAACACGCCTCCTCTGGCTAGCTCCATGCTAATTAAGGCCGGACCGACTATGTCGCTACAATAATAATGTTATTACTAACACGAAGAACTTGATTATCCACTAATTGAGAATTATTTTTTGTTACTTATGATCAAGATGATTGAATGAAACGACAAATTGATTCTTTTATATATAGATCAAAGATCATGGAAAAGAGAGTTGGTTAGTGGGTGGATTGATTAAATTGATTTAATCGGATATTAGTAGTACAATCAAGTTACTGATGTAGTGGCTTCTGCTTCATTTCTTCGCGTCCACTTCACTATAATTTTGTTAGTATAGGTTTTTGTGGCTGTACTATCTTAATCGTTAGATCGATGAGCCACTAATATCCCACTCTTCTAAACCCATTGCAATTGTCAATTAGGGAGCTGAAAAACATAGCTCAACAAATGAATTCAACCAAAGCCCGTGGGACCTCCATTTATTTTCTGGATTTGTGTCAGGCAATATTACAACGATTTCAGATCCAAAATCCCGAGTTTAAAACACTATCGTGATCTTAACATTTTGAACATTAAGCATGGGGTGAAATTAGCTAGACCAATCTCTTATCACCTGATCTAATCATGGGTTGAGTATGATTTGCTTTTGGATCAAATGCAACTAAAAGTGAATAGTTATTCTTATACCCTCCATTTCTAATAAAAATCGAGTTTATGTTAATAGATGGCACATGCATGCGCGGAATTTAACATTATAAATTACTTCGACACACATGGTTTAATCGAGTTGACATACATGATCCTCAATAAGTTCAACTAGAATTCTCAAAATTGAGCACCGAAAAATAAACGATGCAATAAATTCAATAAGAAAGAGTTTCATTCTGTCACACCGTCATACTCGACTCGAATCAAATAACTCGACCGAAAAACGTTACCAATATGTCAAACGGTGTCAAATCCTTTGACTAATGGTAAAACATTTTGGGCCAAGTTTGATCTTGTTAAAACCTCGGAAATTTTATCGTCAAAGAAACAAAAAGCCCAAAAAAAAAGCAGTCCATTTTTTCCCCGTTGCCGGAGTTTTTCCTAACCCAAACATTTCCCGGCGACGGGCGTCCCCAATTTTCAGGAGAGAGAAACTTCAACAATACGACTTCTCCGATCTCCGTTAAATCATGGTAAAAAATTCACCTCAACCTTAAAAATCTCGCATAATTTTTAACTTTGATCTACAATTTTTCTTGCTTTAATTTATGAACCTTAAAAATCTCGCAGATCAGGTTCATATTGTTACAGAATCGGCAAGGAAAGACACGTCTCGCGAAATACTATGTTCCTCTCGAAGATTCCGAGAAGCACAAAGTTGAATACGAGGTTTCTTTTAATTTGATTATTTATTTATTTTTTATTTTTTTTGTAATTTGGGCGTTTATTTTGAGTTAATTGTGATTTTGGCTCACTAATTGTTGATTAGGTGCATCGATTGGTCGTTAATAGAGACCCAAAGTTTACGAATTTTGTTGAGGTTAGTTCTTCTTTTTTTTTTTAATTTTAGATTTTGTGGTTTTTGATGTGTTAAGGTAATTGTTGAAGTTTTTGATTTGTAATTTGTTATTATTTGGCTGGAGATTAGTAATGTTTTGAGTCTTTGAATCGATTTTCGATGTCGTAAGAGGAAACCCTAGGTTAGTGAGTACTGGATGTCCTTGGTTAATGTTAGGCAAAATTTCGTATAATTTACACACATGAGCTAGCTAGATTGGTTTCATCTGTGCTTCGTTGAATTGCTGGATGTAGAGTGAATGTAAGTTTGAGTTTGAAGGGATCGGACTTGTTAGTATGGTAGGGGAAGATTCTTGAAGATTGTGCGAATGAAACGTTTGCTTTTAGTGGAGCACGTATGTGATCTTTTTGGGGTTTTTCTGGATCGCTAATGCCTTGTGAGAACTGAAGTTGAAAGGAGCTGGTACCCTGAATATTGGGGAAGGGTGTTTCCTGTACGAGTTTTTTGTCTAGATGTGATGGATGATAGTTAGAAATTCTCTTGGGAAGTGTTTGACACGTACATCGTTATTGTTGAAGCTCACCTTTGTAGAGACATGCCAAATCAGAGTCGTTATTTAGTTGCCAACACTTTACAAGGTTTGGTGTGGACAATTGTTAATGGAAATATGAGAAGTTAGATATTACGGAGTAGACAGTATTCTCATAACACGTTCACTGTGTCTAAGTGGCAACATGGTTAGTGGCTGTGCTGCCTGTGCCACTGTCTCTTATCAGGAGAGGCGTCAAATTTTCATATAGGTTTGCAACTTCTTCGATCAATTGGTGGGACCTAATAGCACAAGAGTGTGTTATCTGTGTCTCCAATTCATGGTTAGAACTAGTAACATGCTATTGATGACAACATTAAAAGAAGTTGAGGATTTGTATGGTTCTTTCTTTGAAGAGTGGGTATTAGTTTCCATGTAACACTTATGTGCAAGAATTTTAAACTTGGAAGTTTCTTCATAACTTTAAGAACCTAAACTATATGAAAAGATGCTATGGCTACTAGGCCTCCTCCTGACTGCTTGTACTGAAGGTTCACCCTTAGGAGCAAGGGTGAGTTATGGTCTATCAGATTAATGGACTGTACTACTGTGGGCAATGTAAAGGTGGGCACGTGTGTACACCAAAGCTGTTTTCCCTGTTGTAGTTTTCTCATTGGCTTTGTAAGTAGTTGTCGGGTACTGACCTCAACATTCTCTTTTTATAGTTTTTCATCGTCTATTTTGATGCTTAGCTATGTTTCTGTATCAGGAATTTAGAAGCATGAGAACCAATTTGGCTGATGGATAAGCAATAAGTTTCTGTTAGTCTACTGGTATCAGCAGTGGATGGCAGTATGTAATATATTTTCATCCATTTACTTTGGCTCAGTGGAAGGGAGAAAGTAGAATTGAAGTCTCGATGTGCTATATTATCTTACCGGTGGCACTAATTCTTGACAGAGTACCTTGTCCCCTTTAAATCTCATCTCAAACACACACTATCATCTCAGACATGGGGAAGTTTTTGATGCATGATTGCCTTGAGTTTGGCCACTTTACGTATTCTGAGTGAGAGGAAGAAATGAGTATGACGGTCTCCTGTGTGGGTGTTAACAAACCATAAACGCCTTTTGTTCTTCCCGTCTGAAGTCAGAGTCTAACTTGTCCGTTTCTCTTCCCCTGAAATTTCGGCCTTCTAGAATGGATTCTTTTGATCTTGTCTGAAGTTACTGTTTTTGTGAGTTTACACTTTGATGTTGCCCTTCTCAAATTAGCTTGGGAAATATCGAACATTTGAGATTGGAGAATAGCTTATTAAATCCTTTTGGTATTATTCGCTATAAATTGTGCATGTGTGTTTGGCTCTTGGCTGACTCTGCTACTTTTGTTATTTTACTTTCTCAGTTCCGGACGCACAAGGTCATCTACAGACGTTATGCAGGATTGTTTTTCTCCATGTGTGTTGATATCACAGATAATGAGTTAGCCTATCTTGAATGCATTCATCTGTTTGTGGAGATATTGGACCACTTCTTCAGCAATGTGTGTGAGTTGGACTTGGTGTTCAACTTCCATAAGGTCGGTTTCTTGTCATTTGATTGCACTTTTCATTTGCTAATAGTTTGACTCTTGCTAGTGCTAGAGCATTGCTTTCAATCCACACAGCCTTGCAATCAAGATCCCCCGCGGTCATTATCCTGTATCTACATGCCATTGTCTCTGCCATGCTTTTTTTGTTTTTGCATTCCTCCCTCATTTTCTCTCACTGCATTGATATGTTATTACTTCTTCCCGAGCTGTAATCTCACAAGTCATGCATGATTGTTTTGTATGTCTGCCTGATGCTCAAGACCCCTCCATTTTGTCACTCGTTTTATTCTTTTTATCTGCTGTGAAGGTTTACCTCATACTTGATGAATTCATTCTTGCTGGAGAGCTTCAGGAAACAAGTAAAAAGGTGCGGCGTTGCTGTTCCTCTGCCTCTTTTTCTATTTTGTTGTTCCCGTTTGTGACTTTTATTTGTGTGCCACCTTTGTGCACCTTGAAGTTCAGCATTGTACGCTGAATCTTTGCAGCTAAGTTTTGGTTTCAATTCAGAAGCTGAAGCCAGTTAAAAAAAAAAAATAAAAAGAGCCAGAAGCCGATAGCATCAATGTTTTCTCTTTGAAATTTGCAGGCTATCATTGAGAGAATGGGTGAACTTGAGAAGCTCGAGTGAGTCTGTTGAATGCGACTGAGGTTCAGGAGGTCTGCTGCCTCGTCGTTGTTGGGAGTTTGCTGACTTGATGGCTAAATTTGTTTCGACTTTGAACTCTCTTTTGTGTTGGCTGTTGGATGTGTTGCAGCTCCAATCGTTTATCACCAATCACCATTGTAATCTCATTATTATAGAATCAGAAAAACCTCGCCTTTGTACATGCTTCTTATGATCGTAATCTGAGTGTTCTTTTCCGTTGAGTCCAATTGTACTATCTCATCAAGTGGTGTTCTGTATAACGTTGTGTCTGCCATTTTCGAGGATGCCCTACATGTATGAGTATCATTTAATTGAAGAAATGTTGTCAGGCGGCTTTGACGGAGAGGACACTGTTTTTGCCATATGTGTATCGTGGATCACTTTGAACTAGTTTATGTACCTGTTGATCCATTACCAAACAAAACCAACTTAAAACCTCAAAATCCTCATCGTTCACCATTTTATAGAAGCTTAGGTATGTTTAATTGTGTATGACTAAATCTTTTACATCGGCGGAATCTCCGTTCTCACCCTCTCTAGCTAAAGATAGGAACCAGTTAGGGTAATATATGTCAAAATACATCTCCTATGTAGTAGTAACGTTCTTGTCTTCTTGATATATTTTGGCGCACTACTGATTGATTTTAGCATAGTATTGAGTGTTCTAACTTCTTAAGGTAATTGTTTCTTGAAGCAACTTATTTCTTACGGACAACACATTTTTCACTCAAAATCATTTTGAATTAATGTAACAATCTCTTGAATGGGAGAAGTATATATCTCAATCTTTTTTTAAGTGAGAAAGTATCGCAATCACAACCGCTTGCTATATGGTAAAAAATAAAAGAGTAAAATGTACTCCCATCAACCTTGAAACAACCTTTAACATGCTAAAAAAAACTCAAGACTTTTCCGGAGAACAGGCCAACTTTTGAACAAACAAATTGATTCAAGATCAACCGCTTCAATTGCAATGAAATCAATTGAATAGTAACCGTAGATCACTAACATGCTCAAAAACCTCAACAATAAAAGAATGAAGTATAATTACTCCAATCAACCTCAAAACAACCATTAAGCTCAAAAACCTCAAGACTTTTTCGGGAAACAGAGCAACTTTTTAACAAATTGATTTAAGATCAACCACTTCAACTGCTGAATAGTAACTGAATATCACTAACACGCTCAGAAACCTAAACAGTAACTGCAGATTGCTAACAGGCTCAAAAACCTCAACAGTAACAGAAAATCACTAATATGCTCAAAAACCTCTCAGCAAAGAAAAAAACATGCTCAAAAACCTCACCAGTAACTGAAGTTCACTAACCTGCTCAAAAACCTCAATAATAAAAGTCTGAAGTATACGAGTAATGTACACTCACATCGACCTGAAAACAACATTTAATATGCTGAAAACCCTCGCGATTTTTCCGAAAAATCCGGCAACTTTCTAACAAATTAATTTAAAATCAACCGTTTCAATGGCGAGTTGACGAAATTAGTAACTGCAAATCGCTAACAAACCTCAAAAACCTCAACAGTAACCGAAGATCGATGTTTGCAACTTAAATCATTCTCTCCCATTCTCCCAAATCATCACTCCCTCTCTTGTGTTTCAACAAACAGGGGGAGATTATAAATGCAAAACCACCTTCCTTCTCCCCCCAAACTCAAAAGCTTCTTCTACAAGTGTTCCCCCGACTCTCAACGAGTCTACACTCTTGAGAGTTCTTCTCTTTGTGTTTTCAGTAAAATAAATTAATAAAAACTCCATCTTCTTCTCCAACACAACTTCCCCCCAATTCCTTGTTTGCCAAAATTCCAACTTGATTGCGAATTCCTTCAATTCCTCCCTATGAATCCAAACTTAATTATACATTTCTATTGACTAATTTAATCTCTCTCCAAACGAGCCCTTTTCTGCAGGGTTTTCAGCATTCCCTGCTTTTTTTTTTTTTTTTTTTTTTTCTTAACTGTTATACCCTAGAAAAAATTTCCGGCGGTTTTTGCCGGGGATTTTTTCTTTGTTTTGTGATTTTTAGGGTTTTTGGTCGGAAGTTTGTCGGCCAGCCATGAGTCCTATACAGAATTTCGAGCAGCATTCGACGCTCCTCGTCGACCCCGAACTCCGTAATTTTCTATCTCTCTCTCTTTTTTTTTTTTCGCTCGCTTTACCATTTGCTATTTATTTTTTTAATGATTGTATGTTGTTGTTTGTTGAAATATGGGTTTAGAGTAATTAGGGGTAATGTTGGATAGTTTTAGATCAAATTTTCGCAATGGCGGGATTGGTAAATTAAGTGTACTAGTAGGTTTAAATGAAATTTCGCAATGGTGGGATTGGAAACTATGTGTATAAGTAGGCTAATGGTTCATTTTGGTGTAGGATTTTGTTAGAATGTATATAGGGGTAAGGTTGCGTACATCCGGATGAAATTTCGATAATGGTAGCTCATTTTAGTGTAGAGGTTATTGGACAAATTTTTTTTATCGGTTCCTGGTGGATTACTTGTGATGCCGTTGATTGTTTGGGGTTTTCGCTTGATTGGTAGAAATTGAAGCTCTTTTTGCATTGCCTGATCACATTTTTATATGAAAATGTTTTATAACCACTGGAAAGTTTACGTCTTTATTAGGGACGGAGTTGCATTTTGGTTGATCTTATAGAGAAAGGGAACTTGTTATTGTATTACTGTATTAGTGATGAAAGTCATGGAAAGATTTGTTTGATTTATGTTTATCGTGTATGATGGACCGACAACAACTCTTTTTTGATTTTGATTGTTGGTTTTGGTGTATGTGATTATGTGGGGGATAACAGCAATCCAAACAAGGCTACAAATGGCGATGGAGGTGAGGGACAGTCTAGAGATAGCCCATACGGCAGAGTACTTGAACTTCTTGAAGTATTACTTTCGGGCATTCTCGGTGATTCTCAAGGAGATTACAAAGCCACAGTTTACTGATAATCATGAGCACAAGCTCCGGAACATTGTGATTGAAATCTTGAACCG
>JBBYHQ010017226.1:0-10373 GCA_038382645.1 Spergularia azorica | reverse complement strand
TTGCAGCAGCAATTGCAATTAATGATCTTACTGTGGTAAACTTTGCAACTGGACTAAAAGTGTGCTTATAGTCCTTGTCTACAATTTGATTGTAACCTTTGGCAACCAAACGAGCCTTATATCTCTCTATACTCCCATCAGCCCTGAACTTTATCTTGTATACCCATTTTGACCCTATATCTTTCTTCCCATCAGGCAAGCTGACTATTTCCCAAGTCTTGGTGTTCTCCAATGCCTGTAACTCTTTGTTCATAGCTTCTACCCATTTTGGATCAGTTTTAGCCTGTGCATAGGTGGTTGGTTCAGGTTGAGCAAGAACATTGTTTAATGAAACTGTATACTCATCAGAGTAACCAGTGCAGTCTACAAGTGAGAGTAAGGCTGAAACAGAAGAAAATTCAGAATCAGGTATAATGGAAGGTGGTGCTCCTTTGGCGATGAATTCCTGCAGTCGGATGGAAGGATGTCTGACCCTTGTAGATTTCCGCAAATCAGTATTTGCAGGTATAGGCTCATTGATAACAGTTGTTGGTGCTGTGAGCTACACAGGTTCAGCAGAATCTGCAGACTGATGCTGCTGATCATTAACAGGTTCAGAAGGATCTGAATTTGTAGATGGATTGAGGTTTGAAATGTCAGTCTGATCATCATGAGATGTAGAATAGGAGGGAAAAGTAGTGGTTGATACAGGTGTTTTTGATGATTGATCTTTGTAAGGAAACATTGACTCTTTAAAAACCACATCCCTGCTGGTAAAAATTTGATGACTGTCCAAGTCATACAATTTATATCCTTTCTGTCTGAGTGGATAACCAATGAATATGGCCCGTCTAGCCCTAGGCTCAAGTTTGTCCCCAGTATTAATGGCAGCATAGCACAAGTATCCGATAACTCTAAGATCTGAATAGTTCACTGCTTTGCCAAGTAATACTTCAGATGGCACTTTCCATTTGAGAACAGAAGAGGGCATCATGTTTATGAGATGAGTTGCAGCCAGCACCATTTCTCCCCAAAATTTCTTTGGTAGATGAGCCTGAAATCTTAGTGCTCGAGCTGTGTCCAACAAATGTCTGTGTTTACGTTCCACTCGACCATTTTGCTGAGGAATGCCAGCCAGACTTGTTTGGTGGACTATACCCTTCTCTAAGAAGATATTGTCACAGACTTGTTGAAGAATTTCTCTCCCATTGTCACTTCTAACAACCTTGACAGTAGTGTTGAAGTGATTGCTAACATAGGCTAAAAAATTGGACATAATTTTGGTAACCTGTGTCTTATTCTTGACCAAGATGGTCCAAGTTACTCTTGAGAAATCATCCACTATGGTGAGAAAATAAGGTTCACCAGTAATGGCCCTAATTTTGTAGGGACCCCAAAGATCGACATGAATAAAGCTCAAAAGGAGTAGTAGCATGAGAAAAACTTTCATGAAATGGCAACTTATGATGTTTGGCAAGCATACAAATGTCACAACTCAGATCAAAAACTTTATTAGAATTAAGATTGGGTACATATCTAAGTTTAGACAAGCTAGTGTGCCCTAATCTTTGATGAAAAAGTAATACATTCTCAGATTGACTATTACTAGCAGTAGCATTACAATGCTTATTTATGGTACAAAAAGCTGGTAATTGTCTATCACAAGCAGAGATACTCCTCCATTTTTGAAGCCAACTCCCACAGTCTCTTTAGTGAAAAGGTCCTAGAAATGGCATTTATCAGCATAAAAAATTAGCTGACAGATTTGAATCTACCAGCAATCGTCCCACAGACAAAAGATTATGCCTAAACTCAGGAATATACAGGACATTTTTCAAACAGATGGCAGAATTTAATTGAACATCTCCAGAATGATGAACCAATTTAGCAGAACCATCAGGCAAAGTGACTTTGATTGGTTTTAACAGCTTATGCATAGTTTTAAAGTGATGTTTAGCATAGGACATATGATCTGACGCTCCTGAGTCAACAATCCATGCAGTATTATCACAAAAAACATTGCACACAGTTGCATTAGAGGTGTAAGTCAAACTTGCCAGACTATAGTCTGGTTGAGCATCCTTACAATCATCAGATACGGCTGAAACATAAGCTGCAGATGGTCCTGGATCAGATTTAGGTTGCTGCACAGATGTCACAAACTTGTTGAACAGTGCATTCAACATCACAGGGTCGATGTGCACAGCATTATCAGTCACAGGTGCACTCTTAAGCTCATAAGCGAGTCTGCTATCATAATATTGATTCTTGTTGTCTTGCCTGCTGTCATAGAAAGGAGTGTCTTCTTCTTCCTCGTCTGAATCTTCCTCCACATTGGCTGCAAACCTCCTGTTTCCATAGCCATTTCCTCGACCATTGTCTCTGGCCACAACTTTTCCTTTGCCAGGTGGACCATTAAGTTTGTAACAGTAGGCACGAGTATGTCCCTCTCTGCCACAATGATAGCAGATCAATGGTGGCTTTTCATCAATGCTGAGTTTTGATTTCTTGCTGTAGTCTTTGTTGTAACTTCCCCCATTGTCAGAGAATCTGCTGCCAACAGAAGAGTCTTGCCTTGGAAAGTTTCTGTAGCGCTGGTTAGCTGCCATAGCACTAATATTAGAATCAATTGAAGTTCCAGCTTCCTCTTTATGCTGTGTTTCAAACTGTTGAACCTTGAAGAAGGCAACATTCATAGTAGGAAATGGATACAAAGCCAACAATTGATCTCTAATTGCATCATACTTAGGTCCCAATCCCATCAGAAAATCCAGAGTTCTATTCCTGTTATCCCTGTCATAGATTCTCTTGAGGACTGTGCATGAGCATCCAGTCATAGCACCACAGTTGCAGGTAGGAAGTGGATCCAGTGACTGCAATTCAGCCTGTACAGCCTGCATGTGACTGTAGTAGTCTGCAACAGACTGAACTTCCTGCTGAGACGTCTGACTGAGATCTCTACGCAACCTGTAGATGAAAGGAGCATTGGACTGACTGTATCTCTCCCTGATCTCCTCCCACAGCTGCTGTGAGGAATCTATCCAGAGAAAACAGTCAGATACACTGCTCTCCATAGAGTTATGAATCCAAGTCATGACTGTGTAATCCACTCGTAGCCAGTCCTGTAACCTGTCATCATCATCTGCAGGCGTCGACACTGTACCAAGGATGAAACCAAACTTATTCCTAGCCATTAATGCCATTTTGACAGCTCTTGACCACTTAAGATAGTGACTGCCATTGAAGAGAGTAGACACAAGTCTGACACTGCTCAGATCACCACCAGGTAAGTAGTATGGATCTCTGTGAGCATTTACCAACGGATTATTAACCGAATTCAATTCAGGCGCCATTGTTAAAGTCGAAGAAACTTCTTTGATACGCTAATTCAACAAAGCTCTCACTAACCGAAACCGAAACACCTAAATCTCACTGATTCCTCAAAGAGTATGAGAAAACCACCTAAAACACTGACAACCAGTAGTATCTTCTCCAACAAGATCAAATCAGAGAGCGATCAACACATAACCTTCAATACCACAAAACTACACTGATTCCTTAACCAAAACCACAATTCACCAGTAATCATCCAAGAAACTTCCTCGAGAAGCTTAATTGGACACAAAACAACAGTTTACTCGTCAATGATTCCCAAATAACACCGAAAAAATGCCAGAACTTTCACAAACAGTGAATCACACTGACAAACTCCTAGAAAATGTGGAAAATTTCACCACAAAACCACCAGATCACAATATGACCTCCAAATGTGATTTTCTTCTGCAGAAAACCACAAATTCAGCTGTAATTACAACTGAAAAAGCAACGAGTCACCAAAAATCTGCAAATGATGCAGAAAAACCACAAAATTCCGCAATTTTTGCAGAAAATCCTTCGCTAACTCTTCGCAAAGAAACCGTAGTAAAAATGCTGAGAAATCTGCTATTTCAGCAGAAAATTACCAGAAAAACCTGATAAAATTTGTAGAAAAAATGTGTTTATGTGAAAAACAAGCAAAAAAGGAAGAATTTGATCATTATTTCAGATCAGAATGTGTGAAAAAGGCACATGATCGAAACATTTTCGTCTGATACCATGTAGAAAACAGAGGTTTATGCCATTAAAGTGTAAATGTGAAGCTTCAGACTACATATCAATATTGGAATTTATTTCATAAAAGCTTAAAATGAATTTACAGAGGAATGAATGTATTTATGCACAAGATAATTAACTGCTCCTAACTAACTTTACAACTGATTTCCTAGCTGTACAAAATAACAAACTTTGACTACTTTGTAACAAACTTTGACTCTATTCCTATATGGCAGTGATGACGGAGCAGCTACATGATTGGCTGGAGCATTGCTGGCCGGAGCCTCTGATTGGTTCCCTGATGCTGAGTCAGCTCGGAGATGCCACTCATCTCTACATCGATGTAGTGAGTTTCTTTGAAGAGTATGAGGACAGCCCCGTTCGCCACCGGATTACTACTCGTTGCAATGGCTCTTTGTCTCAAAACCTAAAACCTTTTTACACGCTTGAATAGATGTATAGAACACAGGTTTCCAAATTCAGGCGAAGGCCACGACCCCCTAACATACATATTGACAATGACCAATACCACGGGAAAGAACCTAGCCAGCATGCGTTTATGAAGTATCGTGTGCATCAAATGATCGATGACACTGTTCCGACCCAAGAGACTACAACTAACCCATCAAATATAAAACGAAAATTCGACCGTTACTACATTTTATAACCGCAACAATCTTATGATGCATCATCTGTCTTCTCCATCCTGTTGAAGCTAACAGGGGAACTTCTATTACAACGCCACAGTCACAAACAGACCCATCCAAATCAGGATTCAGGAATGAGTAAAACTAGACTAAACTAAAGGCATCCTATTCGTATAGTACATAACTACTACAATAAACGTTCATGGAAAAAAAACCTAATTAATAAAGAGAAGCCACCAAGTACACAAAGTCGACATCGACAACTTCACTTTCGATTTGGGTCACCATGGCTCTACGGAGCGATCCACGGTATAACTTTGACCTAGGAAGCTTGGGTTGTAACAACTGCGGAGACCATCGAGTTCATCCCGCACATACCACGATAACCTCTACATAGCTTGTAATAACCATTTTCACCCCATTTCTTGCCCCATGAATTCTTGATGATCCAGTACGGCTTGTACCCGAGCCTCTAGATCGAGTAACCACTCTCTCCGTAACCCACAAGCAACACACCGTGGTTGATATGTTTCTTGGCGCATATTAGTGGACATGACACTCCCCCCATGTATGTTTGCATGAACACTGCATTCAACCCAACTGCAACCATTCCACAAATAATTAAAGTCGTGTCAAACAAGATACATCATCTCTTCTCACTAAAGAACATGCAATAGAACTAGAAAAATTGCGCCTAGTTGAAAAACTAGTGGAAGGCTTACTTGCAAGCGGGCCATGATGAACAAGATGAGCTGCATTTTGTTCTTCCTCAAACGGAATCGTAGTGAAGTTTACGAGTTTAACAGCCGCCTTGTCGGGATTGTAATGACATTCACCCTTTTTACCAGTGTAAGGGTAAGTATCTTCGTCTTCTATGCCTCCAGCCTCCAGCAAGTATCTATAAGCATTGGTCATGAGACCCCCTTGGCAACCACTGTCACACTCTTTCTTCTTGTTCAAGTCACACTAGACAACACGAAAACAGAACACAGATATTAAAATCTCGAAAACGAGTTGAACACTTCCAATTAACAATCTGATATAGTTGATTACCGTGTGATCACAGTCCACAAGCTGTTGTTCGCTAAGGCTTATGAGCTTCCCTGTTGCAATGAAGTTAGCTCCTTCAATTGCTCCGGTGGTGCTAAATGCCCAACATGAACCACATGTCCCCTGCTCAATGTCAAATATGTACAATTTAATTAGCCAAAAGCTAGAGGTCTCAACTCAAAATTGTAAATTTATAATACATCAACAACATCATCATTACCCCAGCGCAAAAAGCTCCCGCCATATATAAGGCGGGGTCGGATGTACGCAAGCCTACCCCTAACCCCTAACCCCTATTGAAACATAGAGAGACTGCGCACACATAAGTACATAACCTAAAATAAAAATTGCTTCGAAGACAGCCCCGACTAAGTGCTATTTCACAATATAAGAAGCACGCACATTTTTTCGAGTCATTTTGCTTTATTCCATTATATCACAACTACACAAGGCCAAAGAATGAAGGATACATTGGGAATGGATAATTATTGCAAATATAGAAGCAGCTAATATTTGCTGCTTTCTGGAACGAATATGAAAATTTGAACCCAGGACATGCACGTTAATTTCCTAACCACTAGACAGACTTTAACCCTGCAAAAACATGCAGGTTGATTTTCTAACCACTAGACAGACCTTACTACTCGCAAATTATAGCAAAAATTGTGACAACCGGTATTGTAACAACATTAAAACAAACACTATTTATTTTCTAAAATCTGATCTCAATCATTTACATACCTGCATCTTGACATCAGTAACAACCCCTTTCTCCCTCCAATCAAAACTCTTAGGCAAATCACGAACATCAAGCCTAGCCGCCTCAGCACCGAAAACCCCATTACTCGAAACGCCACTGCCACGGCCAAAACCACCCTTCTTCAACCCCGTGAACATAGTCTCAAACTCTTCCGGAGATAAATCCATGAACGGCGTAACCCCATGTTTCGCCGAGGGGTCCAACGCCTGATGCTCCGCCGCCCGGACCAAATTCCTCGCAAAAATCCCCAACCTCCGAACGTACTCTTCCCTGGTGCTGTAACTCTTCCCATGCTCTCTCATAAAACTCACAAACTCCCTCTCTGCTCCCACCAACTTCCTCTTCTCCATAACTGTGGAGCAAAAACGGCTGAAATTTTGGTGGAAGCCGCTATGGATGATATAGTGAAAATTTGCAAAATATTAGAATCTAAAACCCATGAGAAGATTAGAAAAACGGCAAACACGGTCATAAATCCATAAAAAGTGACGAGACTCGAAACGCATGAAATACTTAACAAGATGAGAAACCAATACTCAAATCATACAAGTATAGTCTAAGGCTATCTTTAGTAATCTTTGAAGGACATTTGGTTTTTTTCGAAAATTGATCAAATTTGACCAAAATCGCAGTACATAATCCACAATTTTTCGTTAAAATGGCTCCGGAGCAAATACGGCTCAAATTTTGGCTGTAGCCCCTATGGATGATATTATGAGTATTTGTAAAACATTAGAGTCAAAAATCTAAGAGAAGATTAGAATAACGACCAAAACGGTCATGTATCCATACAAAGTGACGAGTCTCGAAACGCATGAAATATTTCACACAATGAGAAACCAACACTCAAATCCAACAAGTATAGTCCTAGGCTACCTTTAGTAATCTTTGGAGGAAAATTGGTTTTTTTCGAAAAATTGATCAAATTTGACTAGAAACACAATACATAATTCACAGGTTTACGATAAAATGGTTCCGGAACAAAAACACCTTTAATTTTGGCGGAGCTTTTTTTTTTTTTTTTTGAAATAAATTGTAATTCATTAATATTGTCGCCAAACTGCACTTACATAAAAAATTATAACGATTCAAATATCATCAAATAAATCTAATTGACACAATTCTTCCCTAATTAACAAAATTGATCTCTTGCACGTCGACATCTTTGCGTCTTTCATCGGCATCGTAGATCTATGTAACTCGGAGATGAAAAGGCAACCAAAGTAGTTAATGGTATTTGATCCCGAATTCAGCATCCATCGCAACGCCATGACAAAATTAATGAACATCAGATATTTGTAGAAATCACGCGAATCTCAATATAAACCCACCTATATGGTGGTAGAGATACCCTCTCGAGGAGGTAGAAAAGGGTTATTATTAATAATAACTAGTGATAACTAATTAATTAGGGTGAACAATAAGAAAATTGGGGCTTACTATAGATTCCACGGATGGTCTGTATCGCGGCGGACGGGCGAGTCGTTCGATGATTGCACTAGGATAGGAGTCGCCACCAAACAAGTGTGGGGTGTTTGGAAACCATGTAATGCGATCTTGTTCCTTGTTACCGAGGGACTACGTAAACGCTAGGTGAGTCTGTACCCATTGAGCATAAACGCTTGGAGAAGCGAGTCATGCCAAGTACAAAACACTTTCGCGAGTCGTTTACCGAAAGAGAAAAAATCGAGGGACGTAAGGAACAAAATGCGCATTGTGCCTATGCCAATATGCAGTCTACGGACCGCAAGACTAGGTTCGGGAGGGAACGGTACGTGTTGGGAAGCCATAAGACATCCAATCCCGCCCACGTATAGCGGCCTCTACTAGTTGAATTATCGTTTACAAGTCGTCGAGAAGTTAAACCATGCAAGTTACAATCATTTACAAGTTGTATTCAACCTAGTAATTATCTAAGTCGATTATTTAGCACATAAACTAGATCTTAGGTCGTAACGTCGTTAAGATTGATAATTAACAGTCCCTAGCTACCAATTGTCCAAGCGCTTTGCGCTATATGTGTTAGGCGTGATTCATGTAATTCTTTTTAGATCTAATCTTGTTTAGGCAAAATGTAAATCAAGGTCGAAAGCAATAAATTGCGCACGTAAAGAAGGGGTAAAAGATGAGAATAAAGTAAAAGAAGAGTTTAGAAAAGAATGGGTGCCCTCAGGACTTACGTGTGTCTGCGATACCACTACTTGCTTTACTATGCTTCGAGATCGCTGCGTTGATCATTAGTATGCGTCGTAGGGGCTAGAAGTGTTCTTGAAGAGATGCGTTGCTCTTCGAACGTAGGTGTAAGAGGGGCTTTGTTTGTGTTGTGTCTTGTGTTTAGGGGTGCCCTAAAGTTTAAGGGTGCCTTAGGGTTTTTGAATATGTTTGCGTTAGGGTTTGTATTTTGGTTAGGGTTTTTGTGGTGGCCAGGGTTTTTGAGTGGGAGAAATGAGGTGAAAGAATAGCAGAGGGGTGGAAAATGGTGTAAGAGGTGTCTTAAATGGGGTGGAGGAGAGGTGTATTTATAGGTGTGGAGAAGTTAGGGTTTTGGGGTGGAAAGATATGCTGGCCGGCCACCCTAGGGCTTGGTGCGTCAAGCGCACCAGGGGCTGCGTCAGGCGCAAGGTGGGCTGTGTCAAGCAGGTGTAGCTGCGCAAAGCGCACGCCTGGGTGCGGCAAGGCCTCTGTGCGCACATAGTGGTGCACCTGGACCCCTTGACGCACCATACAAAATTGTATTTCTGGCCTTCTTATGACATGAGTATTGTACATGTGAATTTGGGTGGGCAAATGACGTACAAAAACATGTTTTGTTGATGATTTTTGGCGGTTTAGGCACGCGGGTTATTCCTGAGTTAGGTCAGGTGTAAAAAGGGAGGAAAATGGTTGTTTTTAACCTTGTTTTGGGTGAAGACGCATTTGCTAACGGATTCACGACAACAGTGGTTCACATAATAGAGCAACTAGACACAGTTCACAGTATAGTGTCCTTTCAACATCAGGCATTTGGGTAGGGACAAATGCAGGTGTCTACACTTACCACCATCTAATTGATGGCTTGTAGCCCCTATATTAGATTTAGAAACTAGGGTTTTTGAGACAGGAGGAGGAGGAGGAGGAGAAGAGGGAATGAGGCTAGAGTTTTGTTTTGTTACGTTTTTGGCGGTAGCTTCTAAGGATGATATTATGAGTATTTGTAAAATATTAGAGTAAAAAATCTAAGAGAAAATTAGAAAAATGGCCAAAACGTTCATAAATCCATACAAAGTGACAAGCCTCGAAACGCATGAAATACTTCACAAAATGAGGAACCAACACTCAAATCCAACAAGTATAGTCCTAGGATATCTTTAGTAATCTTTGGAGGACATTTGGTTTTTTTTCCGAAAAATTGATCATATTTGACCATAATCGCAATACATATAATCCATGATTTTTCGATAAAATGGCTCAGGAGCAAAAACGAGTGAAATTTTGGTGGTAGTCCCTATGGATGATATAGTGAAAATTTGCAAAATATTAAAGTCTAAAACCTAAAAGAAAATTAGAAAAACGGCAAATACGGTCATAAATCCATTCAAAGTGACGAGACTCGAAACACATGAAATACTTCACAAGATGAGACACCAACACTCAAATCAAACAATTATAGTGACTAGTTGTTGGGCCGCATCGCGCGCGGCCCCCCAACATTTTCGGTTCTCGTATTTAATCGCCATGAAAAAGGCACAATTCTTCCAAATGCGTTGCGCCCTCGTGTAGATCGTAGTTACTTTTGCTATCACACAAGCACATTGTGTCTGTAGAACTTAAAACTTAAACACAACACGAATTACACCGACAATTGT
>JBBYHQ010017215.1:0-10374 GCA_038382645.1 Spergularia azorica | reverse complement strand
ATGAAAATAATAGAATCTAAACATTATAATTCAATTGTATTAAGCAAATTTGATTTAGTTTTGAACGAGGCGAGAGAAATAATAGATTCGTACTTAATTAGTTTATGGTTAGTTTTGAGTTCAACTAGGAGTTTAGGTATTCTAATCATAATTGCTCTATTTTTCTTTATTATTTTTTACAATTAGTACATTTGTTATGATGGTGATTATAGATAGAAAAAGAAATATGAAAGAATACAAAATATTACTCACTATACAAGAGTGGAATGGTTGGAACGTCGCGTAGGGAAATCGGGGGATCGAATAGAAAAGAGTCGAGAGTGTGAGTGTTAAAGTGAGTCAAGTATAAAAAACGACCGGGGTAAATGGGATGAGATATAGGAACATACATGATTGGCTGTCGAGTAAAGAAATCATGTAGTGTGGGGTGCCATACTGTCATTTGATCGAGTTGCTCTGTGGAGGTGTCGTTTAGAAATTGTGACGGGTGTTAGTGTCTCGATTAGGGGAACGAGTAAGGAGTCGACGGGAATGTATAGGGGATCGGCGATAATTTCAGGTAGGTGGAAAGAGTCATCGGCTAAGATGTTGTACGGGTACTGGCTAAGAAAGTTGATGGTGGAGTTGAGAGTTGTCGGTTGGGTGTTTGTGTATGTTTACTCCTACAAACTAACAAAGGATTGTAGGACCTAGGAAAGTTGGTCGAGTATAAGAGTCGATGCGTAATTTCAAGTAGGAGACTAAATAAGCTATGGGTCATGTGTTAAAGGGAAAAGCCACAATTTGGGCCGGAAGGTTAAGGGTGCGCGTAATTTTGCGTTGGCGTAGAATACGGGTCGGTTGTATTTGGTAAATTTGAGTCAATTGAATACAAGTTCGGTCGGGTATGAGTTGACCAACGTGTCAGAAATACATGTTCAAGTGTGTTTTTCTCGATAATTTTTAGTATTGAAATGTTATTATATTCTTATTTTACTATTATGTTATGTATTATTTCGGGTCGTGTCTTGGTCAGCTTTTTAAGAGGAGCAAGTTTTTGGGGACGAGTCAGTTTTTGACAGGGTTAGAAAAAGGGGTTCCAAATTTTTTTCTTTAATATCTCCTAAATAACGTCATATAGAACAAATTTAAATAGCATTTGAAATTCCCGTGCATTTGCACGGGTAAAAAAACTAGTTTTACCTAAAGGTCAACTCGAGAATCTACGCATCAATCTCCTTCGTAACAAACTGATCAAAATAGTGTTTGTTATGCAGTCTTTGTATAACACTCGCCTGTTGCAAATAGAAAGGTGATAAACTTTCGAGATAATTGCTACTTAATTGAGGGTAAAAGTTAAGATACCGATCAATACCTAGTGATGACTAAATGAATATCGTTAATCTTGTCTCAGGATCGATCAAGAGTAGCCCACCACCATAAACATTTAACGTGGGATGTCAATATGTCATATGCAAATACCAAACTAGGTGGACCGACCTTACATGTAAACTAGCCCTACAATTTGTTTACAAACAACTAACAACAACTTGAAAGGGCAAATGAGATCATAGATTGTATGTTAAACCGACCATCTTTTGGATCCAATCATACAATTTTTTAGTCAATAACTTGAACTCTACGATCAAACCTATGGGAAGTAGTGTCGTTATTATGGGAGGATGTAAAAAGTTAGGAACGTACGTTGGTACTACAATTACTTACGAAGCACTCCACGTAAACTAAAGAATTAAAGACCGACATATATTTCACTAATCTACCTAGCTATAATCAGAGCTATAAATAGATCTACATATATACACGCACATGCAATCCACGAGTTAATCGATAAAAAACTCATAACCGATTTTACACCAGATCATTCATTAAGTTGTTAATTAAATTATGAGTTAACGATAAAAACACACATAAAAATAGGAAGAACACGCAATTAATCGCTTTCTCAGTCATGTTACAAGGGCGAAAAACCTATACAGATGGAATAATTAACAACATAACATGCATTTATCTACCCTCCTTTTGCACCAATACAAATAATAAAGGTATCAAAAGTAAAGGAAAATTACAAAAAAATGTAACCAAATTACAAAAACAAAAAAAAGGTAATTAAAATACAAATACTAATAATTAATTTCTATTTTTTATGAGGAGTAGATGTAGTAGATGAAGCAAGAGATGATCTTTCTCTCATGGTCTTAGAATGCATCAAAACTCCCTTTGTCTTCTTACTTGTTGAATTGATCAATTTCTTCAAGAACCCATTTTTCTTCTTCAAATTATTATTATTAGTATTAGTATTAATATTACTAATTTTTTTATCTTTATTATTAGTAGTATTATTATTATTATCAACCTCACATAAAGGATTAACACAAGTCTTAAACTTGTCATTAACAACATCATTATTAGCTCCTAATCTGCTCCTTGATGACAAAGGAGCACAGCTAACTGACCTGCTCTTTTTCAACCCATTGTTCAATACCATTCCTACCGACACGTACGCCACTTCGGACCCGTTACGCCGGTGTCGGCTTCCAGGAGACTTCCGTGTCCCGGTGGTTGTCACGGTGGCTGTGGTGGTTGTGGTGGTGGTGGTGGAGGAGGAAGCCGAGGAGTAAGGTGGTGTTGATGAAAGCGACGACGAATGAGAAACAACAACGTCAGGTTTCTTCCTGTTGAAGGAACCAGGAGAAATGCTGAGTTTTGACAACTTTTCTCGTAAACATGATGAACAAACTCCTGGTGATTGTCTGTGTGTTGGGTGTCTTCTACACTTTGATGAATCTGCTTCAGAAAAACCCATGTTGTTGTTTTTGTGTTTGTTGATCAACTTTTATTCATTCATGTATGGATTTTGTTGTTGGAAAATAATGAACGAAAAGTTGTGTGAGTTACGCTATTGGAGAACGTAGGAAATGAAGAAATAAGAAAGGGTTGGTAATATATAAAAGAAGAGAAATATATGTAGGATGGCGAAATGGAGTGTACGTACGTGTGCCCACGAAGTTTCTTTGAATGGTCATATAAGAAAATTAAAAGTTGCGTACCCCCACCATTAATACAAATGCACACAACTATGTTTTGAAAATTATTACAAATAAAACACTTTTTTTTATAAGGTTATTGATCTTATTTGGACTTATGTTAGCCTCCCTTGCCAACAACTACGTCTATCATTTTATCATTTCGTGTGATTTATCGTGATATTGCTGATGACTTAAACACATGAGTATTTGGTTGAGTTGATAACTTTGGTGTAAAGATTAACGATCAACATTCTCGTTGATATGCTCAACAGTCGGTAGGAGTTTGTATGGATTATTAGGGATCATCTGAATTGTTTTAATTAAGAGTAGTCTTTTTATATCAATCGTTAAGCTACTACCTATTTTGGCAAAGCTAGCTTCCTTTAACAAGGTTAGAACTTATCATCAAGCGTCTTTGTTACAACAATCATTATGCAAAGTATATTCTCTTTATCCTTCAAAACGTTTCATATTGGATTTAAGATTTAATTACTTGTGAGTCAACTTATTAATAATGTAAAAATACATTTCATAATGACATCTAAACCTACTTAATTTAATTTGATTGCAAACATTATTCAAGACGAATTTCGTCCAAAAATTTATACAAATTTAAATTTCTCGGAATTTATTTAGTAGAACCAAGAATGTGATAAATATGATCCAAATACTGTTGGTGGGGCATAAGTGAACAACAAAATACAGTGTCTTATTAATTGGGCCAAATTCTTGAGCAAGACTACAGTTGGACGGTCCAACATTTCGGACGGTACGAGCCTATGTACTCAACCGTGGGCCCATACTGATATTGATGTGCACGTGTGGCTGGGGCAGCGTCTCAGTTACGTCACGAGTGTTCGAATTTTTCGAAGTGAACCGAGGATCGGCGCACGTGCGGAAGCAGAAGCTCAAGTTCCAAAATTGCCCCTAATAGTACTATGGGGAGGTGCACTCCCCTGCATTACGGCGCATTGTAGTTTGTTACGCACACGTGCGAATGTTTGGGCAACTAAAGACCGTCGAATCTATCTTGGTTAGCGATGAGGCCATGGCATTGGTTATGGGCCATTTTCGGATCCCATTACCTTGAATATTTTTTTTATTATTCATTTATTGTTGGACCTTTAAATTACGTGTTTTTCGTTTTGTGCGAAGAATAACGATGTTGGTGTCTTAGAATCACATTATTCGCAGTTATATATTCATCGAGTTTCTTAATCGGCATGCAAAAAACTATGTTGTGTCATTTGGTTGGAGGTAAATAATATACTAGTCCTAAGAAATGTTTAGATGTATTTTAATGAGAAAATTATTCAAAGTGAATTTTGTAATAGAGTTTGGCTGTTGTTGCTGTTACTCAATCACTATCGTTTTTTAGTACTAAAGTTTATAATAGAAACAAATCATGTCCCATTTAACAAAAAAGCTCATGTTCCAAACGTACCTATAATGTTAATGTTTATTGATTCATAACTTTGAGACAACTTTATATAATTTCAACTAATTATTTAACATGAGATTATATGTTTTCTTTAGCTTACTATCTAGCATAATATAACAATTAAAATAATTACAAAAAAAAATTATACAAATTAGAGTGTGTCCTCATAATTGGCCCTTCGGGCTCTGGCCCGGCACCATCTCCACCACAAAATAGTGATTATAACCTCCAAAACCATAGTGCACATACTAATCGGGCCTAACTTTGCAAATGACATTTTATCCTTAGCATATGAAATAAATGGTTCCAATATTTCTGCTTCTTCAGGTTGATTTTCCTCTACAAGACGACGAGCAGTAAAAATAATGGGATAAGAGAACATTTTGTAATAATAATGAGGCTTATTGTATAGTTGGACGATAAAGAAGAAAAATATAGTGGTAGGTTTTATTTCGCGATCTCATGCAAACACATGACTACCTAATTTCGTATATATATGCATCACTTCATGCACGTACATAAGAATAACCAAATAAATTCTCTGTTTGCAAACGTATATATCCACTTTGAAGACAAGTGATGTATAGTCCTTAAATAGTTAAATTGGATATATGTCCTTAGATTCAATGCTTTTGTACTTCGTTTTAATGCTAGTTACAGTTTACAAGATGATGATATCGAATTATCGATCGCTGGACGATTGATGCAAGAGCAATCGAGTTCGTTACTACGAACTCTAATTTTGTCGATTATCAGCAATATCACGTACGCTATAACGTAATTCATTTTTAATTAACTTACAATATATAGAGCCTTATATTATGTACTCCGTATAGTATAAATTGAGTTTATTCAGTGTCGATTTGTTCTTGAATTATATACTATAGTTTTTTGTTAGCGGCTTTGGTTTTGTGTTATTAAATGTAGATGTAAATGTAAGACTTTAGTTGGAACTATTTGAATTTCTTGTAGGTCAAATAAATTTCAAGCTAGATTTGACACTAATTACAAAAGGGAATCAATACCTTTAGGAAAACATCAAACATTTGAAGATGTATAAACAAAAGATTCTAGAAAGTGTGGTTTTCATGTTCGAGCATGGCTACATCGTTGAGGTCTATTCAGTCATGATCATTTACTTATTCTTGCTAATATTTGGTCTTACTTCCTTTTGACGCATTTCCAGCTAATTTGGATACAATCATCACATGAAATAGAAGGGTTGGATTGCATTGTGATTCACGGGTTCTTAAGATTTTTCTCAAGAATCATAGGTGCAAGAAATACTATTAAGAATGACCATATCGCCGGTATAGAAAGCTAAGGGTCTGTTCGGTATCGTTTTCTGTTTTCGGTTTTCTGTTTTTTTAAAACCAAAGTTCCGTTTTTGAAAACCAGAAAAAGTGGCTTTCAGTTGTCAGTTTTCATTTTCTATATGACTATTATGGAAACAAACAATTAAAACTTTATTTTGTAACTTATTAAGCTAAATCTTTTACTCAAAAAAACCAAAAACTGAAAACGGCAGTGATACTGAACGGACCCTAAGATAATTTATACGAGTACGTTGAACATCGATCATCAATATCAAAATATCTGGATTGGCTATTTTAGTATGACGAACCATATGGGTCGCAAGGAAGAGATTTCACGCGCTTTCTATATTGTGAAAAATGTGAACCGTCCCCATTTTTACAGGAACGTCCTTCGTAGTATTTTTTTTCTTTTTTCTTTTTTCGGATGTTTGGTAAAGCCCGCCAGTTAAAAAGCATATTCAAGAAAAATCGGGGTCCATTAACGGGCTGGGCCACAGGAAGATGGAAAGACATTTGGGCCGTGACATTTTTTGTAATGTTGGCCCACATTTTTCTAATGGCCCATGGGCTTTTGTTGTTTTCGTCAAATGGGTTTAAAATTAGAAGCCCAATTCTATTATCATGGACTTCAGAAATATTGAAAAGTTCCATAGGTTGTGATTTTGCGAGTCTAGTGACTTGTGGAGTTGTGGTAACTCGTAAAGTTCTTAATTAAAAATGGTGATAGAAAAAAAATTAGAAATTCGCTAATTCTCGGTGTCAAACCTTCTTGACCACATAACTCATCGTGCTAGTGTGCTACCAAATACTCTAAAAATGAATACAAGTCGTTACTCGTTAGTAACCGAAACTTGGTAAATTTATACTCAAAAATCGCTCAACCATTATGGAGAAAATTGTTGTTACCAGTGTATACATTACAAACTAACAAAGTGCCATGAGTGATGTGTCTCTAATTTACGCGAGTTTAAATAAATTGCCCAACAAATAAATACATTAAAGGATTCATGAGCATAAGAAACTTATGAAACACGTTTTAAAGATCAGTCTAATCATCTTTTGTAGTACTCGTAGTAACATATATAAGTTGCCTTCATTCACTTAACACACCAGACATTCAACGATTAGTGATTAATCCATATACCTAACAAAAAGAGAAAAATAAAGAATGCAAGTCCCGTGTTTTCAGCGCGCAAGCAACTTTGGGCTAACTCTCAGGGTCAAAGAGTTGATCGCTTTGTTTTAAAAGGTTTATATAAAAGGCCAAAACTCGTACCGTAAGAATCATAAAATTAATGTCGTTCTTTACTTTATTAGTATGAAAAATGCGAGTGTCATTTTCAGGTGGGTTTTTGTCATGAACGGCGACGTCATATTCATAATTTTTCTTTTCATTTTCGGACTATACCAGTTGTTAGAAGAATCATCTTAGTCAAAAAATTTTAACTGATCTAATGATTTACTAATACGTCTCTCTAAATGAGATCAATTGGACATTTAATTTAGCAAGGTACAACAAGTTTCAAATACGGGATAACATGCACCATGCATGACTATAAGAGCTTCAGATGGGGACGGAATTAGGAGTGTTTAGGATTCGAACTCAAAACATCTTAGTCGTCAAATCTACTTTGACACAATGAAAAACTCATTTCGGCTAAGACGATTGAAACTCACGAACATAAAATCACGAATTTGAACTTTTAATTAATAAGAAGCTAGCAATCGTTTACTAATTCAATCAAGTGTTGAGATACGATCCGAGCAAGTTATTGTCAAGTAGTCAAGTGTCAACAGCAAAGTTGCTCCTCCAAACACGCCATCTCCAAACGTCGACGTCGATCCGACGGCAAATAAGACCCTTTGACGTGACGGCCGATTTTTATGAGTATAAATACTATACAACTATTTTATTATATGATCGAATACGACCCGTCCAAAGTATCCAACGGGAAAGTCTCTAGTCCATGCATATGGCTGCTTGTGTTTGATGGGCTTGGGCCTCCTACCTGGGCCGGCATCATTTGCATGGGTCAATTTGACTCTGTTAAGTCTTTTTGTAGGGCATGTAAGTATTTGCTAATATGAATCGATATGAAGTTGTTGTCTAAGATGAACATTTCTCGTCTCGATATACATATATGTTTGTCTTGGGGTGGATATTCAATTACTCATATTAAAGATTACGACTTTTCAATAGGTAAATCGCTATATTAGAATGTTGTTAACGGTAGATGAAGGAGATATGTAATAATACTATATGGACTAGTAGACCACCTTTAACAAACGAGTTTGTTACATGACTAGTGATACTAACTTGTTGAGTGTCCGATAATTCCAAACAATCCCCACCACATTGTCGGATTTATTCTGATCGAACTTGATTGGTTTTCAGACGCTGTAAGAAAGGTTGATTAAACATAACTGTTAAAGATATGACATGTTAAATTTGGCCATAGACACAAGCAAGCAAGATATATATTACGCCTTAGCTTGAAGGTTATTACTTACACTAATCATATATTATACCCGGGTTAGACTACCTTCGATTAAAAGTTAGCTATAATTTTCACAAAGAAAAAAATGTTAGCATACTTTAGTCATTAGTGCATATCTTTCGATGCTTGGTTTTTAAAAAACTAAAGTTCTTTGATCATAGTTATGCACTTGTGTGTTTGATGGGTGGGAACTAAGCATTTGGTGGTAGGGAGAATTTATAACTAGCAGGAGTTTCGGGAGAAATTTACAAAAGTACGTACCATCATAGATTGATTAATTCAATATTAGCAAAATAGCATCACTTTTATGTTCTTTAATTAATTTAAGGCTTGTTTTTGATGCTATATAGCTTCGTAGCTTGTATAATTTACGTGGATATATGAGTCAGATTGTTTACTTTTTTGTGCATGATAATATGATATGGTGGTAATGCTCCATTTTTATATACTCCTATAACGTTACTTGTTCTACTTACTTAATTAAGTGGTTGTTGATTATTGTCACTATATTTCTACTTAATTGCTGTCTGTTGTCACCATATATTTCTTCCAGTGTTGACATCTTCTGGATTACTTTTTGCTCCAATGCAAATAGCTCGATCTATCGTCCTTATAATCAACCGAGCAGTTGATCGTTAGACTGGAATTATCGCTATATATTAGGCACGATAATATGGGCAGTGTGGATAAGTAATTTGTAAACTTCTGCGCGCTCAACTACGAAATCAATAACCGAGCGTGACAATAATTAGTTGATCAAATGATGATTAAATAGTGTTTGCGGGGAAAAACAGAAGCATACCACCCCAAATGCTAACTGTCTCGAATAATTATCAGAAAATATGTAATGATACTATGAGCAAACTAAAGAACACTAATGACTAAAACAATGAGCTAAAGAATTAAGTACTCCGTAATTTAGATTGGGGAAAAAAGGGGCCACTGACACACAAATTGCTATAGAATACTCGTAAGGTTTACGTGATGCACCTCAAACGACAATTGCGCACAAGCAAGCTCGGAGCGAGATTCCTTGTGGGGGCAAATTCTTCTCAACACTTGGGTGGCATGAATCGTAATGAAGTACCATGTAATTGTATGTTGAAATTGCGCGATACTGTGATAGACCGAAACACCATAAGATGGATGAATCAGGTCACCATGAGTCCCGTGATGACAAGGGCTTAATGATGGTCCGAAAATGTCATATTTGAAGGTCTTAACTTATAAGTCACGTCCAAACGAGATGTCTTAAAATGTTGCTTTTGCAGGTCACAGACGCGTTCATTTGACAAATCACTCAATGCAATTACTATAAAAATTCTTAAGAATTACGTAACTATATCGTTTTTCTAGGTTAATAATTTTTTACCATCAACTCTCTCTAATGGGTCATGGGAATTGGGAATTGGGATGGGAGTAAATAGGAATTTATGCACGAGCAAAGAGTCTACTGATGTCGCCATCGGAAGCAAAAACTCCTACAAAATTCCCAAAGACATTTTTATTTTTAGGGTGACAACTGACAAGTGACCCCAAAGATGGTGACGACTTTGAGACCTATTTTTCAATCGTGGGACCCACCTCACATGCTCCTCTCACCAAGCACCATCTGTATATTCATTTTTTTAGGGAAGATGAAGATGTAGGAGAGAGAAACCCACAGACTTGGACCCACCTCGTGTGGGGTCCACATAATTAATCCTAATAGCGACCGGTTTTATTTTTAAGATAAGTACAATTATAATTATTATTATGATTATGGTGTTCCATTAATCGAAACTCAATTGACGAACAAGATGGTGTACAACCATGTTAACAATTCATAATAACGACGAGTAATTCCGATTTGTAATATTACAATGATGGTATATCGACTCGCTTCTAAAAAATATGATAACAACGGAATTATCAAGAGTTGATTTGATTTTTACAAATAGTTTGAGCTATAGCAAACAGCCCAACATTGTCTAAGCCCTGGAGCTGAAGGCTGCCGTCGTCGAAGCAAAAGCCCTGGAGTTGGGTCTACAGTTAGCTTGCCAACATGGCCTTCGCGATGTCGTGGTTGAGTCTGATTGTCTACAAGTCATTTT
>JBBYHQ010017199.1:0-10375 GCA_038382645.1 Spergularia azorica | reverse complement strand
CTCATTATAGGTTGAATAGTGTCATCTTGAACATAAAACTAAGTTATCCTGTTTTGTGGATAATATGATTGCATAACAACCGTCCAATTTATTTCATTTCAACTTAGCCTTAACTTAAATGGGAAGCCCCCGAGTCGGGTGTCTACAGTAACCAAAACCAAAACTTAAATGAGCATGAATTTTCGAGAGAACACGATTTCATTCGGTTTTTATCAGAAAATCTCATCAACCTTTCTCCAAACAGTCAATTGAATGAATTTCAAAACACACATACCTCATCACCAATTGATCTTTAGTTATCTCTCAAGGTTTCTAACACTCTTGAGCGAACACATCAATCACCTCCTCAACGTACAATAGCTATTTCAGTTGTTGATTGCCCTCAAAATTACTCTTTCCATGACCCTGATTCCCTAGCATATTTATTCGTCGCTGATGATAAGGTTTTTGTTTTTATTCATGCACCTAACGTTTCCTTTTATTACCGCTTCATATATCTCGGTATCTCAACACAAATCACCATCGTCTAGAAATATATCTGGAAATCCTAGCAGTGTTTACTCAGACTTTAAGTTGGCGTTGCACAATCCTGGTCTGAAGAGTTTGTTATTCTCCAATTAAAAGTGATGACGAGGGTTTATTATCCTTTAACTATTTTCGTAAATGTTACAAGAAAATTATTTTCACGGAATATAGTGTTTTTCCACAAAAGGAGAATATTCCGCCTTTGATATTAATGTGGAGTAACCATTGTTTTTGTTCCATTGCCCATCTTGCTAATGGCATGATAAACTTGGTTGTTTATGCCCGCCCCACTTGTCTACTAGCCGGCAATATATTTTGTAAAGGCGAAGGTCCTAAGCATAGCTCGACAAATTTCCAATGGCCAGAGATGGATAGTTATCAATTTGAGCAGTCGGTCAGAGATTTTATTTATTGGCGACCTCCAACGGCCTTCTCTTTGTACAACTTACATGTGTTTGTTTGGTCATTGGGGCGAAAAGATTTCTTTGTGTTTATTGATAGACTCACAAGGTCGGTTTCATCTGCCCCTTGAATATTTGAAGACTCATCACCACATACTCTTTGTAACACTATTCTATTTGAAAGCCCCCAAAGTTTCAAAGGTGATTTGACCTTACGGTATTTCTGATGGTGCATGGAGCACAGGAATCAGTGCAAGAGGAAAGAATCAATCATTCTCTTTCTTTGTTTTGTCACTAATCCAAAAGGCCAGGGGTTACGGTTGTCACACGAGTTAGAGATAAAAGAGTTGGAAGTTCTAATAGATGTTCCCAGTTCAAATCTTACTTAGCAAGTTTGGAGGTGTTTCGTTCGGAAGTAGAATCACAGTTATGAGATATTATTTACTTCATGTGCTTACCTCTCACTGGGAAGTTTATATTCGTTCGTCATCCACTTCAAGATGGTTAAATAGGTGCTACACTGATGGAAGAACTTATCTCTCTCTTTCCTTGGGATCATTTCGAGGAGTTAAAGTCTCCCCCATCTTCTACTATTGCAACTGTGCCACTTTGATACTTTTCTGACATGACGAAAAATGTCCCCTCCTCTTCTTTTTCTCCGCTTCCCCCACCCAAAAACTTTTGCTTCTTATTCTCTATAAGATCCTCGACCAACACTCCATTCTTCAACCAACCTCTTAAACCTAACTCTCTTTTTATTTTCCTCCCCTGCAGTCTGTTTCCCCATTATGCTAATCTCTTATCTCTCTGTTGGTGTTTTTTTTGTCACTACGGTCGAACTATTGCTCTTATACAACTTAATATGTGATGCCCCTAAATGAATACTGGAACATAACAGATGGCTACCCCACAAAAGTTGGTTAAGCCTTTCTTAATCTTTTATTGTCGATGGTCCAAAACAAATACAACAAAGTATTGTACATCCGGGAATAATTATACAGACAGCTATAATCACCATTTAGTGGAATTACTAGGTTAACCTTGGTTGCTTGCCTCACTCAAATCCCTGCCTTCAACTAAGTTTAGCTACCAGAAATAGGTTATTATTGAAAGGGTGGGCTCAATAGCCTAGTAAAAGACAATATCCAATTTAATCGGATCAAGCAAGTGCCAAAACAAAAAGAAACAATAATAATTCATATATGTACAATAACTCTCAAAAGTGGGTAGTAAAAATTCTGTTTAGTTCAGAAGTTCTCAGTTAGTTTCACTTTAGTCCCTTGGCAGGGCCAGACGGATATTCACAGTTCACAGTTAGCCAGAACATATAACTAGAACCGTCGCGTGGTTTGGATGTGGTGTGGTGGTGGTGTGTTAATTTGGTTGGATTATGAGTTTTAGGGAGCATTTAATCTTGGTTTAATTGCAAATCGTATGCCACATCATCGTGAACGACTTTAAGGTGAATTGATGGTTTTACGACGATTTTGGTGGCTTGATATCCCTTCGCAATTCTTGAACAAGAGGAGAACCGAGAAAGGAGGAAGCCGATGGCTTGGCCACGCTTCAAAAGATACGCATCATGACCTTGAACTTCTAATGGTCATAAATTTTAATATAGAAGAGATTTCGTAGAAATTCAAGTTGGAGAGGAAATTTTATCATCTTAGCATTCCAATGATATATTATATGCTCAAAGTAGATTTTGGAGAATAAAGTTATGTGCATTTGAAGTTTGCCCTGCGCTCCAGTTCCTCGGACTGAGAAGCACTTATCTCGGGTCATGGACCGTGGTGACTTGTCTCGGCCCGAGAAGTAGACGTCTTAGTCCGTGTCTCTTTCATCACGGTCTGAGACGCTTTAATCTCGGTCCGGGAAAGTCACCTCTCTATCCGAGACATGTTCTTCTCGGACCGAGGGAGGCTATTTTCAGGCAGCTTCCTATGGGTTTTGACTGTTTTTTCTTGGATTCTTTTGCTTTTGTCTTGTAGAGTCTTTTATAATTATCTTAAATAAAGGGGCATGAACCTCTCAAGAAATCTTATCACTTCCCATATTAATTTTCATCTTAATTTTCATTTTCTAGAGAGAGTTTTAGAGAGATTATTCAAATATTAGTAAATTAATTATGAGTTTTAATCCCAAAACTAGTGTAATAATTAGTATATGTGGGTAATCTGGTGAGACTAAAGTCGCGATTATCTACCAAAAATAACCTTAATCCTAACAACAGTAGTAGGTAAGTAGGGATCGTATCCTCAGGGAAATGGGTTTGCAAATGCAATGAATTAAAGAGCTTAAGTATCAATTGATGGGGGATTTGAATTGTTGATTATCAAACTAAGTAGAAGTAACAAGCGCGAACTATGAATGTAATTCAGGGATAAAACGGATCTTTATCGATTAATTTCCACAACGCACTAACTAATCGAACCTAGTTGTCACTATTCCTCTATTAATCTCAATTACTCTAGCGTGGAAACAAAATTCCCATATCTCTCCTTAAGAATAGCTAAAAGGCGTAATCGCCCCTACCTAATAACCCTAACTATCAAATAACCTAAGCGAACGATTTGGTTCAATTTGATAATAGCAATAGAAATTAGCGAGATATCGATAGGGACATGTAATACTAATGCACGTTTTGTATTTAACATGTGAGTGAAATCTTTACCCTAATTCACTAACGATGATTACATACAAATCAATGAATTCAGGATTGCTACAATGTAAAAATCAATCAAACAATGGATTCCTTTGATCAATTAAAACTAGCAAACAATCAACCAAAGGAATAAACTAGTTGCGCACCTAGAAATCACTAAAGACAATTGTATGAAATAAGAACCGAAGAAAAGACTATAACTGAAAGCAATAAAAGGAATAGATCTAACTCACGATATTGTCGATGTGATGCTTTGATTAATCGATCAAGAAATAAAAGATTAGCTCCTCATACAATCCATGGAAACCCCCTTGTTTTTCTTCTAAAAGTCTAAATGCATAAACCTAGAGTCAGGGGTCCTTATTTATAAAGTCTAGGAAAACGTAAAATAGAAAAATACAGAATTAGGAAAATACAAAAATCGCGGTCTGCCAAGCTCTTCACCGCAGCCCGCCAAGGTCAACACCGCGGGCCGCGAAAACTCTCTGAACTTCACTTTTCTTGATTCGTCTGGCGCGCCGCCAAGCTTCCAGTGCGGCTCGCCATATGTCTCTGAAGATGCTTCTCGATAACGCCTTAAGTGTTTACATCCAAAATGTGCTTAAAACGACCAAAATTACATAAAATTTAAGAACCGATAACACCAATAGTGAGTTTAATACATCATTTGGAACGTTATAATACAATAAAAACCATCAACTTGATACGTACAAAATAGGCAGACCATAATCCCCTTCCAAAACTTTTGGAGTAATCAAAATCTTTCATCCCATTTATTAGTAAGATTTTCTTCATTCTAATTTACATTTAAATTCATAATAATTAATACCTTGTTCTTCAATGCATGTATTATCCTTGTTTTCTCTAATAGGTTAATTAGATTGATTTGGATATTTCATTTGTTTGGTTGATTGATTGATGGTATTTGATTAATAACCTAAAGTAAGCAACTTTCACATGATTAGTGTATGGTTTTGACTAATTTCTGACTAGGGGAATTAATTAGGCAACTAATAGATTAGATTTGATTAGTGTCCGGTTGTGGCTAATTAGATACTAATTTGGGTTGATTTTTATCTTTTGTTAATCATTTCTCTTCGTGCCTTTGGTTTTGATTTGTTTGAGTGGTCACTAGAAAAATTAGGAGTAAAAGGAGGGGAATTTGGTAGCGGTTAATCAAATTCCCCAGAAAAGCATATTAATTAGTTTAAGACTAAGATGAACATTGAATTGGTTTAATTCGAGAGAGAATAAACTTGATATACTAGGGTCTTAGACTAGATTATCACCGAGGGTCGGTTTAATCCATTTGATAAACCATTAATTAAGCAATTTCATCATTTGTTAATATTCAAACCAAAAAACCCCCCTTTTAATTGCTTTATTTCTTTTGTTTATTTCTTTTCTGCGGTTTAATCGCATTTAGATTATACCTCTTTCTTGCGGATACGATAGCCACTTACCCTTGCTAGTTTAGTAAGTATTAGTGGTAATTTGCCTAGGTTTAACAATAATCTACACGTCATGTTTCTTCTGCGTGTTCTCTAGTTCTAAGTAAAAAATGCCACGTAAGTTATTTATTTAAGATCACTTTGTTATTCTAATTATGTTGCCGGTTCAATTTAATAGTTATTTGTCCAGTAGTTCAAATGATTTCCAATGTCCAAAAGTGATACCTAAAATGGGTCTATGTCTATTATCTGATCGAGTTGTTATTTTAATCAGATTAGTATATCTAGTGGTACTTATTCACTCAATAGTTGTTTGACCGATGGGGTATCTGTAATAACCCGTATTTCTCTAAGACTAATAGTGATAGTAGTATTATAGAAGATCCAAACAACAACAAAAGAGAAAAAACAAATGAGTTGATGGATAAGCAGTATGTAGCATTTTGGCCTTACTATCTAAAATTAGGGAGTTACACAAACTCTCTGAATGTCATAGAGTAAAATCAGGAATTTGGCTTTGTTGCTTTGTGTAGAAGTTTTCCTATAAATAGGTACCTCTGGTATTCCTTTTCGATGCATCACACCTGAAGTGTGTTAAAGAATGAGTTAAACTGAAATGCTTGAGACCATAAGCACACCACAATTAAAGTGAGTTACGAGTGTTATAAGATTTCGTAAAGATATTTTAAGAAATAAGTAGTCGTTCCGTAGGTCTGAAAAGTGATCTTTTATTAGTAAGGCTCTGTTGAAATAATCACCGTCACTTCACTTAATCGAGCTATAACTTCGTAAACTAGTATAGAACTATTATCGTTAGACAACATCGTTAATATTTCCGTACAAGTTTTCGATAATTGATTAATCATGTGGCGAATAGTTATTACGGTGCAATTAACTCGACGGAATTACTCCAGTGGTGAACGTCACCGTATTAACAACCAACCCGAGAATAAATGATAATATGTTAGTTGTAAATAGTAACTCTATGATTAAAAAATAGCCCGGCGGAATTACTCCAGTGGTGAAAATAATCTTAGACTGAATAATTTCAGCTGAAGGTTGATTAATAGTAAATTAAGAATTTAACAAGATAATTATCACTTTTAGCGTTCGGACGTCGTTGGACCCATGGACTGTAAATTATCAGACTAATCAACCGTATAATTGGAATCACAAAGTAATTTTAAATAAATAACTTATGCGATTTTTATTACTTAGAGCCCGCGAACGCACAGAAGTAACTTCACGGCGATTCGGGAATCAGGTAAGGGACTTTTTCTCTTTTATTGAAGAGTTGTGTCGCGAGATATACTCAAGAGCGGGGTGAATTGAGTATAGATTTTAATTGGAACTTTTTCATTTTTACTGGAGTTGTGTGAAGCAGCAGAAGAGACACACTAGTGTACAGTACCACAATATAGAGATTGTAGCTTGTGATGGTACAATTAACAGATATAAACTATGACATAAAGCGTGAAACAATAAATAAAGTACACACAAGATTTATGTGGTTCGACCTCAACTTAAGGATTATTAGTGTTGGTATTGAAAAACGTAATACGAACACATAGTAAATGAAGTGGTTGTGATAGAAATTTACACCAAGAGATTAGATATCTGTTGCAAATGTTTGACAATCACCAACACTTAGTTTTTCTGTTGCAAAAGATCTACTATTACCAAAACATATTATATCTGTAGCTATAATTCTGTTGGGGAAACCCATATTTCTTGTTGTGTAGTAATAATGCTTCTTAGGCAAGCGAATAGATGTAACAATTTTGACCTATGATGAGAATTGTGTGTAATATCAGTGTAGGGTACAGAATGATGTTCAGTTCTCTCTGCACGTTTTCTTTGGAAATTAAAGATCAAAGCTCTTTGTAGAAAAACGTCTGAGTGATTATCAAAACCGAAGCTTCTTTTTATGCAGTAGAAAGACTATTGGTTTTTCAGGTAACAATTAGAAGATAAATTTTATTCCATGTAATACTATAGGATAAAATCAATTAAGGATAGAATATAGAATTCAACCTCAGTTGAAATCCTATCAAATATCTTCAAATCTATTCAAAATAAACTAAAATAAAAAATTGAATAATTCTTAAACAAGACATTAAAATATCTCTTTAAAATATTTAGGAGAATAAGAAGATAATATGTCAAATAAAATCTTTTCCAAATTTTCTAAAGTAATTTAATGATATGGTGTAAACGTAGTGTGTTAATCCGCGTGATTTAGACGCCTTAGGGTCTATTTGGGCATGGTTTTACCGTGATTCTTAGACCACACCATTCAGAGTATTTTTGGAGTTTATTCATTGGTTTTATGGGATTTTGGCTACTCAAGACCCTTTGGTGAGCCTTATACGGGAATGGAGGATCAAGTTGGAGTCAGATCGAGTATCGAGTTCAAGAAGAGTTAGCTCGGTTGCACAATGGGATTTACGCACTAGCTCGAACCAAGGAGCGTAGAGAGGAGGAAATTCTAGTTCCTTGACTCGAGAGACTATATCATCAAGTCGAGAATTCCCTCGCTCGACTCGAGGATCTCTTTCCTCGAGTTGAGAATTCCCTTGCTCGACTCGATCATCTCTTTCCTCGAGTCGAGAAAGTTAGCTTCCGGGACGCTTCCTAGAAGCTAATGACAGTTTCTTTTGCCTAAATATCTATTTTGTCTTCTAGTGTTTTGTACTTAAAGTTAAATAAAGGAGGTTGAACCCCTCCCTAGTTTTTATCACCTTTCATCATATTTTCATCTTGTTCTTCATTTTTAGAGAAACAAACTTAAGGAGAAATTAGTGAAAATTAGTATTTTTATTATGAATTCCATCTCGAATATTATTGTAATAATTAGTATGGAAGGCTAATCCCCTTCTAGACTCTTGGTGTAATCAACATCTTTCACCCTATGTATTAGTAAGACTTCTTCTCTCTAATTTGGCTTTAATTTCATTGTAATTAATTACTTGTTCTTCAAATTGCTTGATTTACCTTTATTTTCTCTAATTGGTTGATGAGATTGAATTGGGTATTTCTAATGCTTGGTTAATTGTTGATGGTCATTGATTATTAACCCAAAAGGAAGCAACTTTCACATGATTAGTGTATGGTTATGACTAATTTGTGATTGGGGAATTAATTAGGCAAATAATAGATTAGATTTGATTAGTGTAGCGGTTGCGACTAATCAGATACTAATTTGGGTTGTTCATAATCCTTTATTAATCATTGCTCTTCATACCTTTGGTTGTGATTTGTTTGAGTGGTCACTAGACTAACTAAGATTAAAGGAGGGAAATTTAGTAGCGGTTGCTCAAATTTCCTATAAAAGTGGATTAATTGGTTAAGAACCGGGATTATCCATGAATTTGTATAATCAGAGAGAGGTAAAACTTGTTATATTAGGGTGTTAGATTAGATTATCATCGAGGATCACTTTAATCAATTTGATACTTCGTCTATTTCTCTTTAATTTAACTTTCAAACCAAAACCCCCCTTTTTAATTGCTATATTTATTTCGTTTAGTTTTTCCACACTAGAATTTGCATATTAGACTATCCCCTCTTCCTTGTGTTCGATACCCGCTTATCCTATCTTCTTAATAGTATTTAGCGGTAAATTGACTAATAATAACGACTTATTAGCTGTCAATTATCACATATCAAAATATAATCCTGTAAAAGTGTAACACCCCACATTTTTGGGTCTTTTGAATTGTCTAGGATGTCGGGAGAAATTAATTTTGAGGATATTAAATTCTAATTTTGGAAATTAGGGCATACCTTCCATTTTGGGGCGTTTTCCTAATTGGGCAACTGTTTGACAAAATTACCAAAATACCCTTACTAAAACCTCATCCTATTTCTACAATACATAAAACAAAACCCCAAACCCTTCCCTCATCAAACTCACGTCGCAGAGAAGCAGGAGAAAGAAAAGAAAAAGAAAAAGCGAAGGGAAGAGAGGAGAAGAAGGAGAGCCGTGCACCCTCCCTTACCGCGAACCACCACCACGCACCACCGTTGGCCGTCGCCGCCCAACCACACCACCACTGCAGCCCTACCTTTCTTCCCCTCTTGATTTTGTATCAAGAGTAGTAAGTTTTCACCCCTTGCTCACAAATTTATGATTAGGGCTTGTGTAAATTCATGTTGAACATGATTTTGGTTGTGTAAATGGCTTTGATTAATCATATTCATGCTTAATTATAGTTTTGATGCATGGAAAGTTGATTTCTAATTTAGGGTTTTTATAATTAGGGTTCATGTGTGTTTAAGGGTGATTTTATGGGTGGAATTGTATAAAATTTGGGGGGGATGTTTGTCATGAGTTGGGTATATCATGGTTTAAGTTTGGGAATGTTTTATGATGGTTTGATTGATGAAATTGTATTCTGTCCAGATCTGATTATTGGCTATTTTGGATGGTTATGTGGTTGTTTTAATGATTTAGTGGTGGATTATTGTTGTTGGTATACTTGGGAGGGTGTTCTGCGAATTTGGTGTCATTTGGAGATCATTTGGGGGTGGAAACGTAACGTTTAAGGGCTTATTGTGGAGCTGCCCCTATTTTGTGATTTAGTGTTTTCATCATGTGTGGAAGTGTATGTGAGTGTGTTTCATTACTAATCAAATGTAGTACAAGAATCGATTGGTGGAATGGTTGAGTGATTCGATGTTTGCTATTTGTGTTTAGGGTGTGTGTTCGAGGAACTACCATTATAGCTTGACTCTCCCTCACACTAGGGTAAGTAAGGTAAGAACTTTGATCACGATCCTCTCGACGATTCAACCTCCTTGTTTAACTTATATTTACAATTGTTTGTTACTCCTATAATTGTTTTATGCGCTCATCTTCGCTTACCGTTTCGCTTGTGTCTAATCAATCTTATTAGCGTATTTTGCTTGAGCTTGATATATGATTTTGCCCTTTCGGCCTTGATGCTTCATACGCAGCCTCTCGGCTGCCTCCACCTTGGCTCTCGGCCTCTCGGCCCTCGGCCTTTGGCCGTGCTCTCTACTCGGCCTCTCGGCCGAGTGGCTCCTTGATACGTCACTTGAATTCGTGCTTCGCTTTTAATATCTTAACTGTTCTAAGATCGTCTCAATTTGGATTATCAAAATAATATATTCTCAAATAATGTATTAATATTGGATTGAATTATAAAATAATGAGTCGATACCACCTAGAGTACGATGATGCGGCTCGACCGATCATCGTTTTATTTACCTCTGATCAAGGTACTTTGTAGGTCGGATTAGCTACCGACTTTCTAATAGTCTTCCTCCTAGATGGGATCTCGTCCTACCGGCCTATCTTGCGAGGGGTG
>JBBYHQ010017145.1:0-10383 GCA_038382645.1 Spergularia azorica | reverse complement strand
ATGAGATGGCTAAAAACGGGGGTAACGAGGGTAAAACGTAACCCTATAAATTATTATTACAAAAACCTTTTCAAAATTCTTTTGACATACCTCAATACATAAATGATAAACCTCAAATTGAATCCCCAAAATCAAATAAGTTAGTAACACCCAAATTAATAGTTTCCCGAAATGGCGGGGTGTTACAGATCATGAGTCATGCACTTGGGGTGTCTTGGAGACTAAGAGTTCGGTTATTTGAAATGAGGGCAAATTCCCCACCTTACTTACTGAGGGCCATAATCACAAATTCACACAAGAAATCATTGGGACGCAGTTGCCGCTTTTTGCTAGCGTACCACAATTTTGATAAAGTTTGGGTCTATAAGAGCGCCTTTAGTGGTAAACAACAACACTTAGAGTGTTGTATTGCCACAATGCCACCTAGGAAAGAGGTAAATGCTACAGTAGGTTAAATGCTTTGATTCTTAAAAAGTGGACTCCTCAATTTAGTCAGGAACTTGAAAGTATTTACGCTACAATAAATTATATGCAATGGTAAACTACAATTATTGTAGTTTAGAATATAACTCAACTTAATTATAATTATAAATTTCGACCAATCATGTATTTTTCCTTTCTTATTTTAATTCGACCAATCAAGCTAGGTAGCTTGTCGAAGCTACGTAGTTCAACAAACTACAAACCAAGCAATAAATCCAATGGTACAAGCTGCTAATGTAAGCAGTTTGGCAGGCAAAATTACAACTCTTTTTCACAATTGGAGTTGCTCCATTTTAGGTAAGGTCGTTTACACAATTACAATCTCACTGAGGATTCTACTTATTATAATGACATTTCAGATATTCACTTGTCCTTGTCGAATGCATATGTACCATTCACAAAAGTACTCTGTATATATTATTACAGGAATAAAGGAGAAAATTGCGAGCAAACCACTGAATTACAGGGATCCATTGAACAAGTTTAGTTAAGAGTTTGAATTACTAAATGTTGTAATCAAATCTCAAAAGTAATACGAGTATCTGAAAAATTTATTTTCGAACAAAGCACTGCCATGAGAACATATATAGAACATCTTCTTATCTACTACCACATTTTAATTCAAATGAAATTTGAGATTATCTCAAAAGGATAAAACGCGATTTATAATTATTTCCGATAACGAACTTAATTCCTTCACCAATATGAAAGACCAAGTAGGAATGCGTCAAAGTAGACGGCGCTACCAACCGGCACAACCGTGACACTCGGCCGCACACATAAATTTAAATCGGTGGGTAAATAATTTCATTTTATTTTTCTAATTTCACACAAATTAAACTCTCTATTTAAATAAATCTCTCTCTACCCACCGATTTTCAATTTTTGTTTCTCTCTCTTATCACTGCTCTTATCAACTTCACCTGTCAACATCATCGTCAACTTGTAAGATCTTTTCTTTTTGTTCCTCATTTTCTGCTAAATTAATTTTTGGTTATTTTTTTTAATGTTAAAATAACTCTCTATTAATATTGCTATTTTCTCCTCATTAAAATGAACAGTCACTAAGAAGTTACAACTACCCCCGCCCTTCTCCTTTGTTCATATCGCTTCCATACCATTCATTTTTTTTTTTTTTATATTTTGAGAATTTTCTCACATCTTTGATCTTGTAAGTTTCAAAGTTTTCTACTTTTTTACTCATCAGATCTGCCCACAAGTTTACTCAGGTGACCCATATCTTTAATTTTTCTAATTTTTGATTTTTAATTTTTAATTTTTAATTATTGTTGATTAGTTTATGCTAGTAGTATTTTAGATCTTAATTATGGATTAGTTTATCTGGGATTTTGTTTTAATATCATAATTTGGTGATTAGATATGTCTTGATGTTGTTTTAGATTGGTTATTATTTTGTTTGAGATTATATGATTGTGATCATTTGATGTGAAATTAATTTTGTTATGTTTTTTTAATAGGAATTCTTGCATGTTGTTTGTGATGAGAATTTAAAATTACAATTTTAAGCTTCAGGATTTGACTTTTGAGATTTTTAGAGAGAAACTTGTAGCATAAGTTACAAAAAATTATTTTGGATACGAAATCATGGTGTATGATGTATTGATTTGGTGAAGAAAAATTAAGGTTTAGTTAGCTTGAAGATCTACTTGAGCTTAAAAAGAAAAGTGGTTGCAAAGAACTCAAAAGAAAAGTTGTTGCAAAGTTAAAGCTAAGGTTTTTTCGAGTTGCTTCAAATGGAAGTTTGAAACTTTTTTCAGCCATCTTTAGAGCTGGGTGCTTGAGGATTAGATATACATCTTGTCTATCATTTTGATGCTCTAAGTTAAGTTGTGACTTTGATGGTTTGAGCTACTAAAGTCGATTAGTCGTTGCGTAATCTGTGATTGCGCATCGATTTCTGACTTACGTCTCTAATTATTGTGTGTAATGTTTGAGGGTGTACAAGATGATGTTTCGAGTTGCTCAAGCATGTGGCTTTCAGAGTGGTGTAGAACTGTAGACTTGTATGCTTTTAGTTTTGCCAAGGTGGTGAATTTTCTTCCCTCTTCAGTTGACAGATTAGAAAAATGGACCACAATGAGACTGGATGCCAAGCACCCGAACGCCCAATCCTATGCGTTCAAAACTGTGGCTTCTTTGGAAGTGCGACAACTATGAATATGTGTTCGAAGTGTCACAAAGAAACGATCCTCAAGGAGGATCGAGAAAAGCTTGCAGCTTCCTCGATTGAGAACTTTGTGAATGGGAACTCCAGCAAGTGCAAAGAACCTGTTGTTACTGGTACCGTTGAAATAAAAGCTGAAGGTGTGGAGACCAAAGCTGTAAATGCACAAGTAGCCTGTGGTTCAAGCACACAAGAGCCTGCAAATGTCAAGAAAGGTCCTAGCAGATGTACAACTTGCCAAAAGCGCGTTGGCCTGACTGGTTTCAGTTGTCGCTGTGGAAACCTTTTTTGTTCAGCTCATCGCTACTCTGACAAGCATGAGTGCCCCTTTGATTACAAGGGCGCTGGTCAGAATGCTATTGCCAAAGCCAATCCAGTCATCAAGGCAGCAAAGCTCGACAAAATCTAAAAGTGTTTTATGGACCCTGTTTTTCATCGAATGTTTCTTGCCATAATACTGCTTTTTCCCATGTTGGAAATCCGTTATGTTTATAAATGTACAAGGTCCCATGGCAAGGGGCAGTTGCTCTCTGGTGCAGTAGCCTACCTTGTCAGAAGGCAGAGGTGGCCATCTCACCAGTATGTAAGTACTTACTATTATTTGGCTTGTGGCACTATAATAGTTTAAGGGTTTTTCTCTTGGTGTTTATATTATCTATGCAATGGTCAGTCTGTGCACTCGTGATTCGATGTGCTTGTACTGATTTCCCCCTAATTGTGTTCTGCACTGTCCAAGTAGTCAGGTTGTGCTTGAAATTGCTTATGCCTTGTCAATAGTGTGTTCTAATTGGAAGTCACGTACACATATATTGCAGTAAACAAGTAATGATTGTCTCACTATATGTTGTGTGATGTTTAATGTCTAAGTTATATCTTTAGAAGGCCTTTCCCCATGTTGTCACAAACTGATCTAGTTTCAGATAAAATGTTGTGTGCCTACCGATGATCAATGCCTTTTATTGTTTGTTATGCTCAGGTTATGGTGTAGGTTGCTGCTAACTGGATAGTGGGGTTTGTTATTTTGAAAGTAGTCAGGAGAAGCTAAAGCGAAGTGTAGAAAATGCTTTATACTTTCTGCTGGCTAGCATTCTCAAAAAAAATTTTGTTAGTATATGGAAATGCATTGATGCAAGGTGTCATTCATTGCCGTTTGAGGTTATATAATGTAGCCATGAGTATGATGAGGAATAGGGTGATTTTCCGATTTTTGATACTATACTGAGAGCAGTGGAGACAAGTGACAGGCCGTTATTCTTGAGGGTACTTCTATGTTTTGGCATCAGTTATTTTCATTCTCGCATTTTGAAGGAGGTCGGAGGTTAGACTTGGAAACACTCATATCTGTTGATGATTCTGTTGGCATTATGTTCAGCGAGAATTGAGCTGTGGTTTTAGTTTGTCAGGGATAGCTTGGTTTGGCTATCATCAGCTATTGTGGACTTTATCAGTTGATATTGCTTGTCCATTACTAATAGTCTGATCTACTTTCAGTCTTTTTATCATATTAAACATGGAATTTATGTCCGTCAATGTTCGTTCAGTCTGTTAATGTGGTGTTCAACAGGTTGGTTTTTTGTGTGTCGCTGGCCGTATCTGCTTGGTAGATGGATCTGGGAAGTGATTAATCATCTCTTTTTGTTGAGTATGTTGGAATTCATAGGTTCAGTCCTTCCCTGATTCTGTTGTGGTAGGTTACAATCAAAAGTAGTTCAAAACTGTTATCGGGTAATTATTTGGAGAAATTCATGTCATGTGTATGAAAGGCATCTAGAGAAACGAGGCTGTATACTTTGAAGAAGAAACCTGGATTACAGGGGGTATACAGATCTGTTCTTTCTTGAACCTTTTGAAAGTCTACACTGATCTTGAATCGAAGTTTTCTTGATTTGTGTTTCCCGCATCACCTTGGATCGAAGTTGTAGCAGTCTTGTTTAGCACTGAGAGTTCTTGGCTTTCAGGAACTTTTTAATTTTTTTAGTAGGAAAATTTGCGAGACCGCACCTTATAAAACTAGTTTTTTGCGAGATCGCACCTTTTAAGTTTAATTTTGCGAAACTGCACCTTTTAAGTTTATTTCTTTGCGAAACTGCATATTTTCTCATTTCCGACCACTTTTGACCACTCTCCGATGTTGACTTGACCTAACAATTTAGGGGTTTTTTGGGGGGGAGGGGAAGGGGGGAAAATTGGAGGAGAAGAGTAAGGTCGGGTCAACGCCGGATAGTGGTCAAAATTGGACGAAGATGAGAAAAGGTGCAGCTTTGCAAAGAATCTTGCAAATTTTCCTTTTTTTGGTGAAGAGTCTGCCTTGCATTAGATGTGTCATACGGAGTATATATTAAATGGTGTTTGTGTAATGAACTCCTATGCTTTCCTGTTGTGATGCTGTGCCACCTGTGGGTTCCGTTTTCCTGTTTTATCGACTTCAGTTTAAAGTATTCACTAATTTCAGGGTTTGTGGATGCAAAGTGACTGCTATTTAGCTCAGTTCTCAATTTGATCAATATTTGTGCACTTGGCCACTCGTGCAGTATGGAAATCACTGTGTTTGATTTGAGTTCACTGATGTATACAACAAACTATGCAAGGTCAAAAAGTGCTGCATGCAACTCGGTGGTTGGTCTTTGTATTTTGAGGAAGTCACTCTTGCATTGATTGAACTGTGTTTGTTCGATGATATGTATGCACGTCGTATGTGATGCCTTTCTCTTATACATTTGAGTGTTATCTGTCATCTAGTCTATGAAAGACGTTTATTGATTCGATCTAAATGTGAAGCTAATTTCTGATGATTGTGTGAGTCTCAAGTTCTATGGAGGGGTATGTTAGTTCTGAACGCAGGGGCTCTTAGAATGAGATGGAATGGTTAGTGAGTCTTAGTTGGGCTAGGAGTCAGCCACGGTGTTCTAGTGGCATAGCCGGAAATCTGTCGCCAATTACCCTCGTAGAGTGTAGACAACTAGCGTGGTATACAGAAGTGTATCTGAGCGACAGTGTAAGTACATAGCAGTTCTGTTTGGGATTTGCCTGTGTTTCAGACCGGTGTGTGATGCAGTCCAGCAGGCTGTTTTCTGATGAATTTGATTATTAAACTCCTGAATGTTCAACCAATAACTATATATTTCACCGGAGCTTGATTAAGATTGTAGTTAGGTTGGTTACTGCCTATACTGCATAAACAACTTCCATGATCGATGAAGGATGTCGATTTAGAGAATAGATCAGGTTTCGGACTCAGGAGGCATTCCTTCAGGGACATGGAATAGTGAAGGGTTGGCTTCCGCCTCAGGGAGTTTGTTGGTGATGAGTTTAGTACCAATCACTAAGCTTGAGATTAGGCGCGACTTGGGGGCATCTCCTCCCTTCCCGACACCGTGTTTGCTAAACAACTCACGATAATGTTACTGATGATTTTTTTTGTTAATGAGAAAAATCCAACGAGCAACGCCCACTTCTCCGGTTTCTGATTAGAATCAACGCCTAATACAAGGTGGTTGTTTACAAAAACGAACATATAATGCGACTTATTGCATACTGTTCTCATACATTGTAAATTGTAAATCAAAGTTTTGATTATTTGTTTTCTATGTGTTGGGTCAGCGCGAAGTTGACCACCTTGGAGCACGAAGAATACTCCTAGGAATCAGCTAACAAGGTTTTGCTCCAAGACTGCGTCGCTCGCATTTCCGAAGTAACATCGGCATTGCTTAATGCTCCATTGCTCCTACCACCAGAATAAGCGTAACATTCCTAGGTCGAATAAAAATTCGATACCCACGGACTTGACATTCTCGTTCGTTTTGTAGCATTGTGATTTTCTCGATTACTATCCACGACACCCTCTATTCCAATCCAAATCACCTATAAAAAAAGGCAAATTTAGTGAAAATAACCCAACATTTGCAACATTTTCATAGAATAACTCAACCTTTCCACTTTAACAAAAATAACCCAACGTTTTACTTCACGTCACACTTATATCCCAAATTTGCTAAAGTAGGAATTTCTCGCACTCCAAATCTCAAGTAGGCAAATAAAAAAGGGAAAAAATTAAGCATATTGCACAAATTTATGTGATTCTTTCCTTGACGATTTTTTCCCTTTTGTTTCCCCCTATTTTATAAGTAATTTACAATAATTATCTTCCCTCATACTGTAGAACACGTCTATTCAACCTTAATAGAAATGAACTTATATCAAAATCACAACTACCTCTGAATAGAAATTTATTTTGGTTTCATTCAAAGATTCATTTGCGTGATAAAAATGTTCGTGCATTTGGGATATTGACAATTTGACCAACGATGAACACATAAGTTAAATGTCAAACAAGGCAAAATACTTAGAACAATGTAGCTAGATAAAAAAAGCCGTTAATGAAGAAATCATAAATTTGTGAAATAGAAAGTAACCCCTTAAGAATTGGAGTGCTAGAAATTCCATTTTAGTAGGTTCGGGATATTAGCGTGACACGGATTAATACGTTGGGTTATTTTTGTTAAAGTGGAAATGTTGGGTTATTGTATGAAAATGTTGCAAACATTGGGTTATTTTCATAAAATTTGCCATAAAAAAAATACTCAAATGAGCCGATAATGCTAATTTGGCTAGAAGTATTTGAGACTCGTTTGGCCGAAGAGTCGGCTCTACCAAGTCATCTTTTCAAGAGTTGAATCGACAAGTGGTCGAAAGCGCCTCTATTTGTTAAAGGAGGGTTGAAGTTCAATCCTCTGTGATGAGGGTCATGAGGAACGCCCTCCCCTACATGGTACACGATACAGGTCGGATCTAGACGTTGAATTTCTATGATCTAGATTGACAAAAAAAGGAGAAAAAAAAAAAAACAGGAAATGTTGAGCATCCCAATGACGAAAAGTCACGTGCAATTGTTCCAGGAGAACTGCGGAGTAGGAACCCATGGACCACGGGCGGGTAAATCTAGTAGAACAAAGGTATTAGATCCTGTGCTTTTTTTTTTAACAGCGACCTCTCCTATTTTCACCCTAACTTCTGCTGTTAGGTACACCCAGAATCCAGATTTACTGTGACATCATTAATATATACTTTCTGTACTGTGTCGCTTATTTTTTTGTTTTTACTTTTCTCTGCAAAAGCAAGTAGTGGAATAATCAGTCATTAATTACTCATAAGTTTTTACTAAGTCAACTGTAATTAACCTGATTATGTGCTGTCTTGCACTCTTGCTGCTCTCTAATTACGTTGGTCAGTTCTTCTGAAAAGGTTAAGAGTTAAGACGTAAAAAGGCATCTGATTATCAATTTTTGAGCAGAAGAGTCAACAGGCTCATTTACATTGGCTTTGGCTATGTCGTTTTCTTAGTTCTCATTAGACTAATTGCTTTGTACGTCGAAAAGAACACGACCTATGCCCTATGGTGCAAAGACTGCTAATATCTCGTTATTAAGAGCTAAGCGTGTAAGTGTGTCACAGATAGTAGTTCGCAAACTAATTGAATAGGTGTTTTTTGGACAGCAGTTACCCTTTGGGTTTCCACTGGGTAAACCTCGGCAACTCCGCCCTGTGAGTCTGTGACGCTACTCGGTTAAGGGCCACAAGGAGGACATTGAACCTAAGTTGTCCGGCTCGACTTATTAGGCAAATAGGGGAAATCTCTCACCCCGACCCATTTGTAGCTCATTTATAAGTCCAAAGAATAAAGGAGCTTATAAGGTAAATGTAACCATATAAGGTCATTATTGAGACTCGAATTTGAGACGTAAACAATATGATCCTCCTTACCAACTAAGCCACCTAGATTGGGGGCAATAGATGTAGGTGTTAATTGTTCGTTTGTTTTGTTCATTTTTGACAAAGTATTGAATGGTCCATTTGGTTCTCATTTGTTTACAAGTTAGAGAAGACTTTTGCTTACTCGATTATCACATAATATCAGTCTCCTTTGTCATGATGCACAACTCCCTCTTGTTCACGGGTTGCCTTCGAGTTCATGGAATCTTTACTTACCACCTACGTCCTATGAAATGTGTCACACTGTCACACTACTACATTAGTGATCTCTATACTTGCTCGGAACCTAAGCTAATTTCGGCCTTTGCTCGCAAGTCGCAACCCAAGCTAACTTCGGCCTTTGTTTGGAACCTAAGCTAATTTCGGCTTATTATCCGAAATTGAGAAAGAGAGAGAGGGATGGAGGAATTATTGACAAGACTTATCACTAGTGAGTACTAGTGTTGGAGTAATTCCGATTATTATCTCTTTAAGCACATCCTATACTTAGAAAGGAAATTGTCATATTTCAAGAAATTAAGGTCTAGCAAATTCTTTTTGTTACTATAATGTCAAAAAAAAATAGTTGCCTATGATGTACAATCACACCTTTTATCATGAGTTCTCCCCGTTTCTTAGGATTCCTTGGAAAAATCAATGCTTTGAGCATTTTTTTACCCCCCTAGGGTCGTTAGTGGTTAGTAGCTTACTAATAGTATATGCTTTGACTAGATGTAAAAAACAAAATTTTACACTGCTGATTTGCTGAATCCTTGAGATTCTACGTCATCATCCGGTTTAGTTCGATTTTGATTAGGTGTAGCTATAACCACATAGGGTAGCGACTAGCGAGACACTCCTTATAATTTGTTGATATTGTCGAATTCTCGAGATTTGAACTCGTGACCTGTGAGAACTTCATGTCAGCTTAAACTAGTGGTCGGGAAGCCGAACGAGAAACGAACTTGACGAGGGGTGAAATGAATAGGAACTAGGAGACAAGTTAACAGTAGAAGACATTTTAGACCCATAAAACATGCAAGATACATCAATAGTACAATATCATACATCCATCTTTCAATGAAGTTTGACTTCTTTACTCCCTAATGTTTTTCAACACTTCACTTCACTTCACTAACTAAAACCAGACCAAACACTTGCTGCCAATCTCACTCACTTACTCATTCTCTTCACTAACCTCCAATGGCTACCTTCTCCTGCAACTCCAACTACTCTTCATTAATACTCTTCTTCTTTATCATTCCCATAATAAATTCTTCATCATCATCATTATCATCTGAATCTGACATTCTTCTGAACTTCAAATCTACGCTTTCTGACCCATCAAACTTCCTCTCATCTTGGTCCAACTCCTCAGTAATTTCTCCACATTTTTACTGTAACTGGACTGGTGTCACCTGTACTAAAGCTCCTCCTTTCACTGTCACTTCACTTAATCTTCAAAGTCTCAATCTTTCTGGTGAAGTTTCCTCATCAGTCTGTCAACTTCCTAGTTTAACCTCCCTTAATCTTGCTGATAACCTCTTTAACCAGCCTATCCCACTTCATTTTTCTGAATGTCAGTCATTAACAAGCCTTAATCTCAGCAATAATCTCATCTGGGGAACAATCCCAGATCAGATTTCTCAGTTTAGTTCACTAGAAGTTCTTGATTTTAGCAGGAATCACATTGAGGGTAAAATCCCTGATAGCATTGGATTGTTGAAACAGTTGAAAGTTCTCAACTTGGGCAGCAATTTGTTGTCAGGTGAGTTACCAGGGGTTTTTGGTAATTTCACTCAGCTGCAAGTTCTTGACTTGTCTGATAATACTTTCCTGGTGAGTGAGATTCCTGGTGATTTAGGTAAGTTAGATAAGCTTGAGCAGCTTTTACTGCATAATTCTGGGTTTTCTGGTGTGATTCCTGATTCTTTTCTGACTTTTCTTAGCTTAAAAGTGCTTGACCT
>JBBYHQ010017117.1:0-10390 GCA_038382645.1 Spergularia azorica | reverse complement strand
TAGAGCAAAATATGTGTATTAGCTACAGAAAGGCCACTTGATACAGTCCCGTGATTTCACGGGAACAAAAACTAGTTATCGTTATTATTATGCATATCTTAGTTGAATGTCATCCCATTTTTATAATGTTATCGTGGCATATTAAGGTGGGTGTCACACGTGATCGATTATCAATCAAGCCGAAATGGTATTCCTTGTACTTGTTTGTGAGCGTTTTTTCAATTGTAATAGAATTTGAGAGAATAAGATCTCTTGCAAGCTAAGTGTTTGTGATCAATTTTGGTCTCATGTATTGGTCCATACCGTAAAGTTATGATTACCGATTATTACGATCCGTTAATATTAATTTGTATTATCATTATGCGTGCATTATTTCGTTGTAAGTGTCAGTCATCTATTCCATGTATTGAACACATTCAAGTTTATTTGTGTGATACCATATGACTATCGATCAGGCCGAAATGATATCAATAATACGTATACGTAAGTTTAATTTGTCACTTTTTGATTGAACCCGAACTTTAATTAAGGAATACTTTCTTACAAGAGTTTGTGATTGGGGACAATTTCATGTCGGAAGAAAGTTGTATTATCATTAGGCTAGTAGAGTTACTATAGTGAAGTAGTGAGTAGTGGTGACTTTCTCATGAAATTGTATGGGCAACTTGGTCATCACATGTGAAAATCTAAGGTTTAGAAGTTACGATAATGTGTGATTGAATAGACATAGAGGGTAAAAAGGTTGCTTTGCTTTGTCCCTCCTTAACTTACGTAAATGTCGTTTGTAGGTGTATGAATGAATGAATTGAACGAATAATCGTACTCTTATGTGCCTAGAGATATATGCGACACTTCTTGTATTTCGGGACCTATTCCCTTTCCAACTTGGAACTATACATACATGAGGTAACATTTTGCCCGCAACTTTAGCTCTCACGCCTTAAAATAATTTTACAAAGTTTCAAGAGTTTAAAATAGAGATCTTGAGACTTGAGTGTTATTTGATCACCACTTAAACTTATACTCCGTATACAATGTTTTAAAAATCGGACTGGACATTGAATCGGTAATCTCAGGGGTTCGATCGGTTCAAAAAATCGGATGACGTCATAATTATAAAAATATAAAATAATAAAAATAGTGCTAACAATATTAAAGTATATATGAAAAAGGTTCCAACCAGTCAAATTCAGCCAAAATCGACCGGTTTAATCCGGTTCCCTGCCGATTTTTTTAATTTACCCTGTATTTTGGTCTTGTCAAATCGAGTTTGACCACCCATAGTTTTGAAGTCAATCGAACCGGACCACTGGCCGATTCCCGGTTGAACCGGTCGTTCCGATTTTTAAAACACTGCTTACATAGGTTTATCCTTACATACTCACAAAATTTTGCAGCGTTTGTACCAAATTACTACGAGTATAACGTGTTGGTATATACATAATACATTAAGAAAAATATCATCATTTTAAGTTTTCACACTTAATTAACAATAAAATAGAACTTTTCAGCAGTCGATCAAACGCCAAACCTTCTTGAATCTTGATAAACGTTATATAACTTATCCAACTAACTTGTTTGAATTGACACGATACTGAAACATCAACTCTTTCATATTTATTTTTCTTAGCGTAGCGACGTATTTCGACACTTACGTTATTGCAAGACTTTGGGGCCAATGAAATATCGAGGTGATAGTTTGACTTCAAATATGAAGCGTCAATCAACTCAAACTCAACCCATTTTTATGGACCTCTGAACTCAGCCCAATATATGGGCCTAATCCAATCTCCCAAAAGGCCCAAACTTAAACTGGTCCAAAAATTTGAGGGACTAATTAGCAAAAAGAAAACTTACATTTTCCCTTTTTTTTTCCTTCTTTCACCTCCTTTGTCTGACTGCTGAAATACTAGACTCACTTTCTCTCTCCTCTTTTTTTTCTCGTTCATCTCCGAAAAATCGCCGCCATTCGATCCGCCGTAGAGAAACCACGATGAGAGGATCTCTGAAAAATTTGGCCGCTAAATCTCTCTCTTACGCCGGTAAATGGCAGCAACAACAACTCCGCCGCCTCAACATCCACGAATATCAGGTTTAATTTCTTTTTATTTTTATTCTTTTTGTTAATTATTATCATTTTAGTTTAATGTTAAATGTTATCGGATAAATAATTTGATCTGTTGTTTTAGATTTATGTTCGTGTAAATATTTGGGCGAAATCTTAGGGTTTTTATTCGTATGATTATGGAGAAATGTTTATGCTTTGGCTTGCGAATGCTGGGAAATTGAGATGAATGTTTGGAAAAATGGAAAATCTGATTGATTTTGGTTTTGAGAAGAAATAGTTTAGAAATTCTGTCGAGTGTATTGTTTTGTGGAAGATGTTTTCACTCGAAACGAGGTTTCGATACTCCGTAAATGTGAGAAATGTTTGGGAAATGGATACTATTTGGAATTGCAGGTTGTTAGACCTTTCATTCTGTCGTTTGCTTGTAGCGTAATGGCGTTTCGTGGAACCGTCTAATTTGGTGTTTGAGTAGATGCAATGAGTATCGATTGTATCGACCTTATATGTGTTAAAGTGAAGAGTGGTACTGTTGAATGTTGATGTATAGAAGTATCCGTATGTTGTGTGACGGAGCTGAAACAGTGTATTTGATTGTTTGTGAGAGGGGCGGAAAAAAAGCGATGAAGAGGTTTTCTTGGTTTGCTAGAGTTCACTATTACTTTTGCAAAAATGAAGGAGATTTTGGACTTTTTATTTTTGTTCGTGTTATGTATATGCCAGTTCTACACGTAGTGTATTCGTATATGTTGTGTGACGTGTGACGTGTTTATTGGAAATCTTGAATGGTTTGTTACTGATTTTGTGCTCTCTTTTGTGTAATTGTTCTGTTTGTGGAAAATAGGGTGCTGAGCTCATGGGCAAATATGGGATTAATGTTCCAAAAGGAGTTGCCATAACTTCTCTCAATGAAGTTCAGAAGGCCATCAAAGAAACTTTTCCTGGTCAAGATGAGGTAATATTCTGATGTTTGTACCTCGAGATCTTGTAATGTTACCGTTCCATTGTTGTTGTTGTACCTATACGTTCTGAAAACATGTGAGCTGTGAAGTACATTATGGTTGTAATTCAAATATGATGACTCATATGTGTACTACTAGTTCAGATATGCAATAGCTAAATGAAAGTTGTGTATGGTGGGCTTTCCCCTAAATTTGGCTGTTATCTGAACATTGTTAGCGTTAGTGTAAGCATTGACTTAAGTTTATTATGTGAAGGTGGTGGTTAAAAGTCAAGTTCTAGCTGGTGGTCGGGGTTTGGGAACCTTTAAAAATGGGTTCAAAGGTGGTGTTCACATTGTGAAGTCAGATCAGGTTGCAGAGATTACTGGTACACATTTTTTCCCTTTTTTCTCTAATGTAGTTGTGGTCTTTTATATTGAATGCAATTTAGTTTTGATTATATTATGTCATCTTAGCAATGCTTTCATATTTGTATTACTCATTTACTTTCCTGCATTACAAATATTATAGGAAGTAAAATGCTTTTGTGCAGCTAGGACTTGTTTGATGTTTCTTCTCCACATGCTTGTTGCGTATTTTCTTGCTCAGTCCCTATCACCCCCCCCCTGCCCTTGTACAAGTTTAACATTGCAGGACTGAAATAATATTGGTGAGTTTTTGAAAATTAGTGACAACTCTCGATATATGTAATTTTTGCCATTGCTTGTGCCCCTTTTGTGAAGCCTTAATATATCTATTCATAATATTTTTCTCTAAAGTAAAATATAGGTTGTATGACATGTGGTGTATATGTGTAAGTCAGCCCCCCACCCTCTCTTTGCACTGAACTTACGTTTGTTTGTCATGGAGAATATGTAATTTATGTCCTAAGAAAACTTTGCTTCTGGAAATTAAGTAGAAACAGACTCCATCAGGTAGTCTATGCCCTTTTTGTGAATTTAGCATGGCTAGACATTTTATTGGTATGGTATGCCTTGACTTCAGCCTTACCTTACCTTTTTTTTATTGACAATGTGATTCTATTAGAAGGTACCGTAGAACTTTGTGTTTGTAAGTGTAACACAAGTCAACAACATCCTTAACCTCATAAGGCTTTGGGGTCGGCTGGCATGAGCCTCTTTATGGGGACTAATTTTCTGTTTATGTCCATTGTGTGTCCATCTACTCCCCTGGTGGTGACACAACTAGCGCAACTTCCCTACCCTTTGTGGCATGGATACCAACAGTAATACCACAAAGTTTTGTACCGCTCGTAGGAGTTAGGATTTTTGATGTGTAACGAACTGCATTTTGCTATTTGATAGATTGTTTTGATCTTTCATTATCTATCGTTTTGTCATTAATGTTTTACAAGACTTCATGACTGCTGTTATATTATTTATTTCTTTATTAACTGTTGAGCTGAACACATGCAATCTTGACAAATTATGAGGAGCTGTAGGAAAACCCTCATGCATTGAATTCCATTGTTGATTTTGTTGCTCCCTATTCACCTTGTGAGCTTATCTGTAATCGTGTTGCATCTCCAGAAAAAATGTTTGGGCAGATATTGGTCACGAAGCAAACTGGTGCCCAGGGCAAGCTTGTTAACAGAGTAAGACTTTGTCTTCATCATCTCTTAAACTTTCTCCCCTCCTATTGACTAGACTTAAGGTTCATGCAATCTGTTAAGCTAAATAAATGGGAATAGGAGGGTAGAAATTGATTATTTGTTATCCCCCCCCACCCTTCACTGCTCTTCCTGCCCTCTAGTGTTTTGCATAAACAAATGTTTTATTTCTTTGCATTAGAGGAAGGTTTATATGATCCATTTTATTGATGTTAGTACTTCTTGTATCATTAGTACGATATGATGACATTACCACTCATGATTGTGTTCTTCAATTGATTTTCCACCCTTCTCTACCTCTATTGCTCTGGCTTATCCTTGGCGAGCTTATGTTGGTACTGTTCTTATAGACTCGGGCTTGTGAGTTAGAGTTACTTTGCATGAATTAGATTGATGCCATTTTAGTTGACGTAGTTTTGTGTGATTTATTTTATGTTTAATGCCACCTTAATCTTGTGCATCTTGCTCTGATTTGTTTCATAACTGAAGAAGTTTCGATAAGTCTGTCTTTGCTTTGATATTATTTTATGATGTCGAGTTTGATAATGCTACTATGCAAGTCCCTAATTTTTCTTGTCTTGCTTTGTTTGGTTCTTTTTATTTGAAAACAGGTTTACTTGTGTGAAAAGATGTCACTGGTAAATGAGATGTACTTCGCTATCACACTTGATCGGAAGACTGCGGGTCCAGTATGTTACTAATCCTCGGTCCTTTCGGTTTATAGATGCCATGTATATTGATGTGTGAATGTTTTGGTTTAATTTTCCATTTCATGCTTCTCCTAGCAATGTTACATGTTTAGATAAGTCAGTTGCATAGCTTTGAAACTTGTTGAAAGATCAACTGTAGTGATCGTTATATCCTATAATTGCTTTGGGCTACTAGTATTTCACAATATTATAAGTGCAATAAGCTTTACTCAATCAGATTACAAAGCGTAAGAATAGTGAGTCTATGACTTCAAAACTACCAAGATTTCCTATATTTGTGCGCCATTTTTTATCAGTGATTGTTAAGAACTTATATTTATCCTAGCCTAACCTGGATAGGCTAGCCTCTATTGTTTGATTCTATAGAACTAATCACAGCCTCCAGATTTGGTGGCTTGCTCATCAGATTTAAAAATTGAATAAAACAATGCTCGACTTACTTTTATATTTGGGATTTTCATATATGATGAATGGAAGTTGTGGATATACGATGATAAGGATTACAGATGCTAAGTGAAATATTTTGTTTTGTTCTGTTTATAGCTTATAATCGCTTGTAGCAAAGGAGGAACCAGTATTGAAGACCTTGCTGAAAAGTATCCAGACATGATCATTAAGGTGCGTTGTCTGACTTGTCTCCTTTATTCTTTCGCCTACTTTTTGTTGCAAATGATTAATCTAGACTCATGTTTTTTTTGCCTATTTTGCCTCTCTTAGGTGCCTATTGACGTATTTGCTGGAATCACCGACGAAGATGCTGCCAAGGTTGTTGATGGTCTTGCACTTAAGGCAGCTGAGAAACAGGCTGCGATGGAGCAAGTGAAGAAGCTATATAATCTTTTCTGTGAAACTGACTGCACATTGTTAGAGGTGGAACTGGAAACCTTTATTGTATTCTTGTACTGCTCACCAGCTTTATAGGTGCTCAACTGACTTCTGACCTTTTCTCTGGACAGATTAATCCTCTTGCTGAAACTTCGGACAACCAATTGGTGGCAGCTGATGCGAAGCTTAACTTTGATGACAATGCTGCATTCCGACAGAAGGAGATATTTGCTCTGCGTGACACATCACAAGAGGATCCCCGAGAGGTTTGTTTTATGGATCTTGAATATTGCTTATTATTTCTGCTCTACACCTACTTCATACATGAACCTTTTTGTTTTTGTGAATGACTAGAGTATATTGACTTATTTCCTAAGGATTTGATCATTGCCTTAGGAAATGTACTACTTTATGTTACAAGGAGCTGCTTCTGTGTCTCCTTGGCTTGATCAGGCCATTGGAATTTTGAGATTGTTCAAGATATTAGGATATGCCCGCCTTTATATTATTCTATATTTATTATCTCCGACTTCAGCTTTATGTGAGATTTATATGTGAATTCTTATCAAATTTGTGCTTCTGATAGTTTGTGGCTGGGAATCCTTTAAAATTCTTGGTATTGCCTGCATGCCAACAGAACTTTCAAGTGTGCGAATTAGTTAGTGATACCTTTCATATCTACCTTATGAGCTCTTGATATCTTGGTAGACCTCGCCATGCTCAATAGTTACATAAAAATTGTAGAAAAATCTATGTTAGTGTTGAATGTTTTACATTATTGTTTTTTCATGCTAGTTACGGATGTACCATGTAGGCTCATCATTCATGAGACATTCACTTTCTAGCACTGTATTTATAGTACAATTAAGCCTTTCCTCATTATAAGGCACAGTTGTGATACGGTAGTGCAGTAGCAGGAAGTTGAGAACTTGAATTTTGGCTAATGCATAATGTTGTAGCAGAAGAATCTCAAGCATGGGTTCGCTCATGTTTTTGGCTTTTTTGGACACTTCTCTACCCATTGGGTCTCACTAGATAATAAAATCAGTTTTTTTTTTTTGGTGGATCTATGAGGTAGAAGTTGCTTGACCATGGAAAGTTGGAGCCATTGACTGTAATCATTTTTTTTTTCTTTTTATTATTTTAGGTCACTGCTGCCAAAGCTGATTTGAACTATATTGGTTTGGATGGGGAGATTGGTTGCATGGTCAACGGGGCAGGATTGGCTATGGCAACAATGGACATCATTAAGTTGCATGGCGGTACCCCTGCCAACTTTTTAGATGTTGGTGGCAGTGCATCTGAGAATCAGGTAATTTTATTTATCGGTAATGATTTTTTTTATATATTTTGTCAACAAGGGTTGTGTGTTAGTGGTTATTCCTGAGCGCGCCGAAAAGTTACACTCTTCCCTGTGTACTCTATATTTTTCAAAATTGTGTCTTTAGGGCCTGGTTGTGGCCTAGGAATTCTGCCTCTATCTATTTGTGGTTCCAAGAATTCATGTAGTGGTACTTTAATGGTCCTGCTAGACGTTCGTTGCTATCACTTATCATGGATTATGTGTAACAGGTTGTTGAGGCATTTAAAATTTTGACTTCTGATGAGAGGGTTAAGGCTATCATGGTGAACATTTTTGGAGGAATTATGAAATGCGATGTTATAGCCAGTGGGATTGTCAATGCTGCTAAGCAGGTAACTGTGTTAAACTTTTATATTCTGTTCTTTTTTCATTGTGCTCTTATCATACAATCATAGAAGTCACTTGCATCTGAAATTGTTCTGAGACTTAGTGAATGTAGGTCTTATTCTTACACATAGCCCAAGTTACACTGATCACCAGTTATCACCGTAGGAGATCCACCGTGTCAGAGGGGAGATTTGGGTTAGGCAGGAATATGTGATTGTAAAGAGAGTAAAGCAAAATACACATTACTAGTTGATTAAAGGCAACTACTTCCCTCTTAGAAAATCGAGATGCTATTTTTATTGGCTCCACTTGCTCGTTTCTTTACTCTGCTGATGTACAGAAGAGGACTCTGGCATTTTAGCGGGACTTCTCAATACTTTTTCTTTATCAGAACTGTTAGATTTCTGGTTAATGACTTACATTCTGAGCTCTACCATAATCCCTCCCAAGGTTGTTATGTGCCCTTGTTTCACAAAGCAGCATATACCCTTCTCCTTTCACTCAAAGTAGTGCGCCATTTTTATTCTGTAGTTGAACATTGTTTTCTTATGTGTGCTTTGTATGTGTGCTTAGGTCTCGATGAAGGTGCCATTGGTTGTTCGGCTCGAGGGGACAAATGTTGACCAGGGGAAGAGAATATTGAAGGTAATAGAAAGCTGCTATTTCTCATCTTTGTTCTAAACCTGAAGGTAAATCCCTCTTGTGTGTTTGCTAATGATTTTTATTTGCAGGAGAGTGGTATGACCATCATAACAGCCGAAGACCTGGATGATGCAGCTGAAAAGGCAGTGAAAGCATCGAAGTGAGAGAGTAGAGGGACTCCATCATCTGACTTTTTCCGAAATCTTTCCTAATCCTTTTGCGTGATGTTATTAGCTCCAATTTTGTGGAGAAAAACTTGCATATAAAGTGCCATTGGTGGAAGTATAAATTTGATAGTGCAAGATCACAACGAAAGCTAATCTTAGCTTTCAATTTTCATTTCTGTTATCGCCACTTGCATTTTCACGTCCTTTGGTTAAATCTTCCCCTTATGCGAGGTTACAAGTCAGTCTAGAGCAAAGGAGCCAAGTTGTATATGCAGTGATCTTCACTTCAGAGTGTTTTCTCTGTTGAACATAATACCACGAAGCAACTCCTCTTTAAACTCTTGGAGACCGATGCCGGTATCGCCCGTGAGTGGCTTGTGGAGCTTTTATGAGGCTTGACTGTACTAGCTTTATTCAGCCACTTGGTACGTGAGTATCATAAATTGATGATGATTGTTTCAGCCAAAGCAGATTCAAATGGATTCTCTCAAAAGAACCCACCTTTAAAGGTGGTCAACAACGGGTGGGATCCTAAGTTGGTTGCACTTCAATTCCCGAAAGTGTCATTAATCCTCAATTTGGCATCAAAACCAGCATTTGAGTCTTCTATGGTTCCCTTTTCGGGCTACTTATTTTCACTTTTATTCGTCAAGCCCCTTTTGCGAGGTCGATTTTGAATTTAAATAGATCAGAGTTGACGGGAGAATCCGTATTATCAAGTTCGATCGGTATAATAAAAGGGTAATTGGTCTTTCTTTCTGTTTAAACGTCATGTGAACCACCAATAAACCGATAATCGTGGTAGAAACGCACCAATTGAATTCCAAATAGAATCTAAAACCATTTAGGTAGTTTTGCACAAATTTGCAAAAATTCGACATGACGACAGCCCTGCTTGAGAGCCCAATTGGTTGTAAAAGATGTCTGAGCTCATTTTATCACTAAAAAGTAAAGAAGCTAAGCATAATATACATTGTTCAATTGGCCTTATCTCGATAAGCATTACTGCCCTCGTTGTCAAGGTATCAAGAACTTACCACATGAAGACCAGAAAAATTAGAACATCTTATCCTTAACAAATCTTATTTATTTATTTTTTTTCTAATCTCCAAGACTCCAACGGTGTAGTTTCATCGTTTTTAAAACACGATTAGCATAGCGATGGTATGATATATAGTATCAGTCAAAGAGTAAATTAGCCAGAGCTGAAAATCTATAAGTTTAATTCATAAAATCACGGAGTTCAAATTTTCGTCTCACTATCAACGTATGTCGCTAGTTGAAACTCGTAGGTAACATGACATGAAATGACATAAGAGATGCCATATAAGCCCCATACCCCCCGCACACAAGAGGGGTTGGCTATACCAATCACGGTGATTAGCTCCCCCAAAGCCAATCACCGCACATAATGACAAAAAAACATGGGGAAGTGAGTTTTGAGGATAAAAAAAATCAGCCCCCACTTACTTTACACCTTCTCTCTCCTCAGATTTTATCATTATCACTTCCCACCTTCTCGCTCCGCCCTCACTAACAAAATCACCACCACAAAAAACAACCCAATTACCATCAATCTCCGGCAAGGATGCAAGTACACCGTCGATCCTAACGACAACCATGTCGTGGTCCCAAGCCCGCATAACAATCAGCATAGCCCCCACAACCACCCTTCCAACCACTTGAATTGAAGCCAACAACCACCGATTACCACGTTGTC
>JBBYHQ010017056.1:0-10394 GCA_038382645.1 Spergularia azorica | reverse complement strand
GGGGTGATAATAATGGAGTGAAAAACAGATTAGCAAAATTAAGTCAAGATTAGTCAAGGGCATCATTGGAAATACAAAGAAATTATAAGAAATACGGGCGACGAATAGCGTTTTTTAGGGCGACATATAACAACTCCCTTTTTTTTTCTTCCTTTTAATTATGTGATAGTGATGACACAGAAACAGATGATCTTTCATCTGATTATACAGCTCCTCTCTGTATTACTGCCCTTTTCATATCATTTCTCAGGCGCCCTGCACGTGCGCTCTTTTCTTTTCCTTTCCTTCTATAACATAGTAGTACTTTCAGAATGACCCCAAATGAAAATTGTAGCGAAAGTTATACATTGACAGATTATTTCCCCATTCCTCATTTTATCAGGGGTGAACTAGTAAAAAATATCACTAACTATTGAGTAAAATTCGTAAAGAATCTAATATGTTCTTCGTATTCGTTTTCCTCCCATTTGATTTATGTTTCTTCTTCCGTAATTTGTTTCTAGGTGATTTTGTGAAAATATGTGTTACTCGTACAAAAGAAGATATGTACTTAAGCTTACAAAGTAGAGGAGGTTCTTAGTTCTTATATTAGCCAAATGTACATCAATTCATAAGCAATTGGGGTCACATAAAATAAGATGAATGCAGACCTCAAAAAAAAAAAAAAAAAAAAAAAAAAGATGAATGCCCATCATTTTGTATTACTAGATGGTTTTGACATTCCATATACAAAAAGAAGCAGACATACTAGATTATGACATATGTAATATGTCAATTAGAAGTAGTCTATATCTTAGGTTAGTACTACTTAAGTACTTACACATGATATGAGTACAAAATATAACATTTAACCCCATACTTGAAGATCTAGCCTTTTTTTTTATTTTTTGTGGCAAGCAATATTTCCACAGCAATAATCAATCGTTCCACTTCATATAATCTTAGGCGTGCACACGCACCTAAGGCAATGTAGCGTGGAGCAGTTCATTATTTTGTCGCGGAAAATATAACTACCTTTTTTTCTTCCTAAGGATTATTAGACTAACTGAGTTATAGAGTACTAAACATAACAGTGGAATATATCAATCAATCAGAGCTGAAAATGCCAAGATTCTGCAGGGAAGTTATTGAAATGATGAGGATTTAGCAACCTATTCAGAGCAGCAACTGAGGTTGACATGTCAAAACCAACAGTAGAAGGATCATCATTATCATCCTGCTCTTCTTCTTCTTCTTCACCACCATCATCATCATCATCATTATCATCATGAACACTGAATTGATCATAATGAGACTGCTTTGAACTCTGAGAAATTCTCCCCATGCAATTTTGGTAGTACTGTTCCAGATTTCTGTTCTGTTTCTGAACATTTACAGCAGACGCGGCCGCAGCAGTGACAGTGGTGGTGGGGAGGTGTTTGGGGTATGAAAGTGGGTTGCAGAAGGACTTTAAGTGGTCGATTGAGGTTGCCGCCGCGGCTGCGGCAGAATGATGTGTGTCAAACATCAGTGGGTTGGGCTCATCAGTCAGAGAAGAGAAATTAGGAAGTGGGTTTGACAGTAAGGACTGCAGTAGGAAATTGGAGTCATTATGATGATAAGTTGGGTAATTATGTTGAGACTTATTAGCACAAGAGTCCAGTGGTGGTGCTTGGGTGGTTGATGAGGTGGAGGAGGCGGTAGCGGGGACATCCAGCAGTGGCGGTAAGCGTCTCAGGAACGGCGATAAAGGTGACTCCGGTGGTGGTGCTAGTGGGTAAAATCCAGTCCTTTTTTCACCTCCATTATTTTTCATGAATATTCTGCATATCACCCATTCGTCCTGCAAACCACATGCCACCTACAATAAGTCTTTTTTCATACATCAACAAGCAGCTAATATTACGGAATAAAGAACGTAAGGATTATTCGAGTCGAGACAATGGACATTGTGTTATAATTTTAACCCTAAAAACTATGCCAAAGGTCAAAAATTTCTCTAAACATGATCACATTTTCTAGCTAATGAGTTGAGTATTTTTTTTTTTTTTTTTGAAAGAGGAATTTGTTCATAGATAGGAAGCCATACGGCATCTACATCGGAAACATATAATTTCATAACACAAAACTAACAAATTTGAGTAAGATTCGAGCTCATAAAACCTAAGATCATTCGAGCTAATGAGTGGAGTATTTCATACTCCTAAACTATGTACTAGTACGTCTACTACTATAGGAAAAGTCAACCAAGATAACGACAAATGAAAGAACAGAGTTTATAGGGACTTGTAAATCTGCATTGGATTTGCTATGAGGTTCTCCTGGGAATCCTATATTGAAAAGAAACCTTAATGACTGTACTGCAGTTTCATACTAGTCAAGTGGATGCTGAATTGCTGATCTAATTCATTTACTTCCTTCATATTAACTGAGTAAAAGAGTAAATGACGCAAAATGCTAAAAGTCTATATTATCCTCGACAAATAAATGAACTCGATATTTCGAAAACCACTAGAACAACTCTAGACAACAACACAACACATGCATTGTGTCAAATTATTGTAGACTTTTGACACAAGGACTTGAATAATACTGAGTAACACTTGACATTTCATTTTAGACCAAAAACACACTAAACGTCACTAAAAAAAAATACACAATATGTCGATATGGACTTGAACACGTACACGTGTTAGCTAGATACTTATAGTCAAGTACGAGCAACATAGATCATAATTAATTAATACGGAGTGAGAAGTATAATTACCCTAGAAGAGAGGCGAAAGGAGGAAAAGTGACCATCAAGCCTATACTCATGCATCACCCAACGAGTCTTGACACCACGAGGAGCTCTGCCTTGGTAGAAAACCAGTGTCTTCTTCATACCTATCAACGTTCCCGACGACGACCCATGATGACCGGTTCCTCCGGTATTACTACCCATGCTTCCTGCATGAATTTGCCTGTCTTTTCCGGTCGCCTTCCAGTACCCGGTGCTCGTCGCTCGGTTCGTCCGAAGCCCGGTCGGGTACTTCCTGTCCCTTAGGCTGTATAAGTACCACTCCTTCTCTCCCATCTTTGCTCGCTCTACATTTTCCAATAATTACACAAATGTTATTGTTCGGATACAAATTATAACGAGGGTGATATCGAAATTGGATTGAGATCCCTTGGAGTTGAAAAATAACTCTACATGTTAGAGTTTACTCAAAATGAAAAATATAAATGAAAATGTGGATTTATTCCTTATTTTTAAAATTACATTTTCATTTATATTTTCCATTTATACATGTAGAGTTATTTTTCAACTCCAGGGGATCTCAATCCATCGAAATTAGTACGTACAGTTCTACTACAACATCTATAACTTGTCACTTTCTTTATAAAATGGTTTGCAAATTATCACATACCAAAAACCTATAACTCAATAAATAAATGGATCAATTACTAATTATTGAAAAAAGTACGACTTTCTCCGTTCTTATCATTTGTTAGCTTAAGCGGAAAATAAGGAGCGGAAGAAGTAATCATTGAAGCTACGTACGTATGTACTACGTACTAGTAAGTAGTAACTTGTTCTAGTGAAATATACGAGACTACGTACCATTAATTGGAAGTGAAAATTTATAAATTTACAAAACCCTAGAGTAATTCGAAATTTTAACAATCCAAAGAAACGGAGACACGACTAAGGCAAAGAACGTACCAGGGAGATCCCAAGGCTCGCAACGATTGAGATCGACTTCGGCAATATGGACGGGAGGACTGAGATTATGAGAGTGGAAAACTTTAGAAGCAAGGTAGAATGTGATGAGCTCTTCATCAGTAGGATGAAACCTGAACCCTGGTGGCAACCCATTGTTATTATTATTTCTTCCTTTCTTACTATTATTGTAACTATTTCCTTCTCCTTGTTCATCACTCAACTCACTTAATACATCTTCCATCGTCCACATTTTTCTCAAGTTCTTTATTTTTTTTTATTTTTTTTTTGTGTTGTTGTTGTTGTTTGGCTTGCTAAGTTAGTGAGAGAGTGAGAGAATGAGAGAAAGTTTATTTGGAGGTGTAGCTAGGATGGAGTGAGGTGTATACAGTCTTAATAAGGGTATTTATAGCATGAATGTTAGCTTCCACTACTCCCACGTACACAAATACAAAATATTTGGAAGTACATTTTATTATTTGATTTGATGTAAAATAATGCCCTACATTAGGAGGGGAGAAGTACTACTCTTTGTTTTAAAAAAATAGTTTGTTTCTTTATATAGTGAGAGAAATTTGAGCTAATTGTAAGAGAGATTAGTATGCTTGTAAAATAAAATGCATATATCGACTATCGAATGACTTTTTTTTTTTTTTGTGTATAATGAGGGTACGTGTGAAGAAAAAAACCTCGAGTGTTAAGAAACTGAACAAATCAAATGTTAATGCAAACTCGTTTTAACAAGGTTATCATTGTAATAAAATAAGAACTCATGACAACTGATTTGAATGTTTGTTATTAGGGCTCAAACATTTCGACCCATTGGAACCCAACAATTACAAATCCTAAACAAATCCCTTTAGAGCATAGAAAAGTCAAGATAAATAGCAAGTTATATCATGATCGTCTCGGATCGGGACAATTAACACAAGATTAATCTATTCAAAAGAACCGGATCCTAGACTCGACTCGACCTAATATAGAACCGACTTGACTCACACGATTGTCACGTCTAAATGCCTATATAAAGTATAATAATAAAAGTATAGGGAGGAGGAGGATGGGGCATAGATTTGGTTTGTGAAGGAGAGGATTTTATTTGGATTTGATTGTAATAAATAAGGTGAATAGTGATGTAAGAAGATGGAGAAAAGTGCACCTGAGCAGCTGGGGTTAGTAGTAAATGCGAGAAGCAGAGAGCAGCAGAATTATGCGTGTGGGTGTTACCATATTATCCCAAAAAATCCAATATAAAATTTCAAGGAATGTGTATATTTTGCTCAAAAGTAGAGGCTGCATGACATAATTTGAGTATGTCTTTTTCAGTTTTATTATTCTGATGAGGTCTGAGTAGCAGGTAAATATGAATCTTTTAGTAGCCAACCAAATTGAAGGGTGCACGGTCCACCCCCACCTGTTGATTTTTACCTGCTGTAATTTTCATAAGAATATATTGCTGGTGAATGGTGAATGGTAAATGGTAAATGGTGATGATGTCATCCTTCGCTAATAATCCTTCATTACCTTATTAGCTACTACTTACTTACTAATAGCCTAAACACTGTTACTACTTACTAATAGCCTTGCTTTGGTTTAAGGAAACCTTTACGTTTGATAATTTGATACATCATTCTCGATTGATATTCCCAATATTGTGCAAGAAGCAATTTTTATTTAATGCCATAGAATTTGTCAGTGAGAGTGATTTTTAGACTCGCTTAAGTATAAGAGAATGTGAGTCGATTCTAACTTTTCATTTTTATTAGAGACATAGAAGAAGGGATCGGTCTCCTTATGCATTTTCTAAATTGTTGTAACTCGAAGACAAAAATGATGTTGGAGTCGATTCAACGAATTTGTGAATCGATCATCGTTCCATAAGACCATAATAACAATAAGCTGAAAGAGAGCTACTTGTAGACTTTCATACCAGCATTAGAACATTTTGAGGTTAGAGCACTTACGCACAATGATGTCACGAAAATGCATAATTGGTGACAAATTTATTGTTTGTCACTTGAAATATTATTTTCACTCAATGTAGATAAAGCTATCCATGATGAAGAAAAGTTTTCAACTAGCTAGGGATGACAATGGGTTGGGTACGAATCAGGTGGAGGCTCACCCGATCAAATATGATTGGTCATGGAGTTATTAAGGTGACATCTGATGATCGTAACTTCGTAATGAGCTAGTGCGACACTCTCTTGATGGTCCATATGCTCAACTGCACGAGCTAAGGGTCTAGCCTATACATTGAGGTTTAGCGATACATTATTTACCTTGACAAAATTACATTTTGACTGTGTTTGATAATCCATGTACGCTAAGTCGCTAACTTATATGATCAAACTAAGACATTTACAATTGAATGCAAATTATTGTGATACATATAAATTCACTATAGAAATGCTAACATTGCCATCCGATCCAAGAGGAAAAGGGTAGCTAGTGTGTATGTGGATGTGATATTGTTCATGGGAGTTGCACATCCGCAGGAGAGGCTGCATATTAAATGAGGAGTACGAAGCCCTGCCAAACCACCGACCTTGCAAACAGCCACAGGCAGAGGCCCCTCTTCTCTTCTTCTTCTTCCTTTTCCTCACTTACCCTTCAATAATTATTCACCCCACCCACTCGTGTGTGTATGTATCTCTAACTCTGTCTTCGAAAACGATGTAACTACTTGTCTTTTCAAGTCCCTTTCTTTTTACAATCCAATGTGTGTTTGATTGGATATGGAGAGTTGATGGGTCCGATTTTTACACTTTCGTGATTTGTATTTACAATAGTTTTTGTGAGAATCGAGATAATGAGTTGGATAGTACCTCTTAGATGGATCGGATTGAGTAAAATATGGGGCGGGGGTTAATATGGGTTGAGTTACCCGGTCGAATCAGCCTTTGAAAACCATTTGATAGAGTCCATTGGGATTTGGGACATGCGAGCAAGCTTAAGACATAGTGGACGGTAACCTCGATCTACACCGGACGTATAATAATGTACTCTTGAATCTTGATGCACCTAGAATCTCCTATATGAACAACGCTTCATAGTGCCATAGAAAATTTCATATTTACTTTCGAGTCTTCATTCTCGCTAGAGGCGACTCTAACTTAAAAAGTTTGGGTGACCATTAGAATACAAGTTTTACTTTTTTTTCCCACTGCTTTTTGGATTTTTAAACCAATATTTAGTTACTTTCTAGGAACTTAGCGTAATCCGTACACCCCAAACTACTCCATAAATTAGCCACTAAATATAGAACATTGTGTGATGCATGATCTATAGTCCCGTATAGAAGACTTGGTTCGTGACGGCAAAGCACTCATTGTAGATTTGTAGCCACGCTCATGTACATAGGAAGACAATAATACATGATACATCAGAAAAATGTGCTTGGACTCAAAGCTTGATGACAAAACTATACTTTAAGACTCCGTATACTTGGACAGAAATTTACCAACTTTACTTGAAAGCAACAATACAATTTCATTTAGTATATAATGTCATCCAATTTCCTCCCATTTCTCATCTTCATTTTTCCCTTAATACTTCTGTTCATACGCATCAAATACACTATAGTTTGATCACTACAACAAAACCGTGCAATGGGTCTTCCTCATTCCTTGAAATTCCTCTCCCTTTTTATGTCGATCACTTTGCTTTTCGCGTATGGTATTTGTGCTAGTGCAGACAGTCATCTAGACGACCACCATTTCTCGATAGTAGGATACAAGCCTCACGACCTATCGTGCATCGACAAGTTAATTAGGCTGTTCGAGTCGTGGACGGAGAGGCATGGCAAGATTTACCATAGTATTGAGGAGAAGTTACATAGGTTTGAGGTGTTTAGGGACAATTTGGAGCACATTGATGAGACTAACAAAAAGGTCAAGAACTATTGGTTGGGCCTTAACGAGTTTGCAGATATGACCCATAAAGAATTCAAGCACAAGTATCTGGGCCTTAGGGCTGACATACCAAGAAGTGGCAAGGCCTCTGGATTCAGCTACAAGGATATCCCAGATGAGGCCCTACCAAAGTCTGTTGACTGGAGGTTGAAGGGCGCTGTTACTTCAATTAAAAACCAAGGCTCTTGTGGTGCGTAATTTCTCTCCAACCCTCTTTAATTAACTTCGTTTTTTCATTCGTTAATGTCCGTTTGAATATGTAAAAGAAATTTAAGCCAAATGTTAACATATGAAAAAAAAAAATGGAAGGAGTGATCATTTTAAACGTGTTTGGCGTGAAAGTAGCCAATCTCTGATTTAGCTTATACACATACGGCGTATGATGTTTATATTAAAAGGTGTCAAACTTCATCTATACTATAAGCAGTGTAATTTTAAAGGAATCAACGATTGATATTGATAGGGGACAAATCCAACTCATATTTAACATTATTCTGAAACTTTAATAATTGAGCTAGCTGAAATTTGTAACATGAGTAGAGCTGGTCATTAGGTCATATATACACAAATTTAGCTACACCTTTGAAATTGAACATGAGTAGTGTTAAATGATGTGTGCTTATGGTGTGATCTATGCAGGTAGTTGCTGGGCATTTTCAACGGTTGCGGCGGTAGAGGGAATCAACCGGATTGTGACAGGGAACTTGACATCTCTTTCGGAGCAAGAATTGATCGACTGTGACACAGCTAACAACAGTGGTTGCAATGGAGGACTTATGGATTACGCTTTCCAATACATCATGGGAAATGGTGGACTTCACAAGGATGAGGACTACCCTTATCTTATGGAAGAAGGCACTTGTGACAGCAACAAGGTACATTTTACGTACTACTCGATCAGATCATAATCATATACTCCGTATATCCTACGTTGCTCGTATTCTTCACTTTTACTCGGCTACATTCCCAAAACTCGGATATGATCTAATCAAGGTTGGCCTAAACTGCCTTAGCATTATCTCGGATTTGAATCCTCACATATATCCTTAGGCCACCTCTGTATCACGAATGCATGATTCGGTTCTCCTACGTACGCACCAGAAAAAACAGACCATATATATTATGACAAAAAGATGATACGCAGATACGTTTTCCTTTTCCTATAATTTCAATACCAAACTCTTACGTTTACATGCACTATAATATTGTAGGATTTGAGCGAAACGATTAGCATTGACGGCTACAACGACGTGCCAGCTAACGACGAAGCAAACCTCATCAAAGCTCTTGCTCATCAGCCCATCAGTGTTGCTGTGGAAGCTTCTAGCAGAGACTTCCAATTCTATAGCGGGGTATTAATTACTTATTCAAACCAAACCACATTTACGTCTTTAATTAATTACAAATAAATATTAATAAAGTATATTTTACTGATGATGTTGAAGATTTTACGTGTCTCCCATTTGTTTGACATCTACATGTACATAATACATATGTATGGATTGATTGGTTATATGTAGGGAGTTTTTGACGGCCACTGTGGAACGGAGTTGGATCACGGAGTTGCTGCTGTCGGATACGGGTCAAGCAAGGGCATCGACTACATCGTAGTGAAGAATTCATGGGGAAGCAGATGGGGAGAAAAGGGATTCATAAGGATGAAGAGAAATACTGGAAAGGCAGAAGGTCTTTGTGGTATCAACAAGATGGCTTCTTACCCTACTAAGAACAAATGATATTATTAATTAACTCGATCACATTTTCAATCAATCTAGCTTGCTAAATACTCATGACTCATGTAATGTTCTTAACATTTGTTGTTGTGAATTCTGATCGTCGCTTTGTAGTTTGAATTTCTAATCTTTCTCAATAACCAAATAATTACTTCTATAGTTCTATGGGTCTCTAAAGTATGGAGATGTAGTTTTTCTTACTCAGCTCTTAGCTTGTTCTTATTTAAATACAAATGTTTTGCTTCTGGTGGTTACTGGAAATTTTGGGTAAGAATTAATTATAGAAAGCTATATCTAGTGAACATGTATCGACTGTTTCTCAATATACAATGGCCTGAATTAACCCTAAATACACATCGGTAAGAGGTAGCCTAACGTGCACAATATTATTACAGTTTTCCTAAACACGTGCCCACAAGGCACATAGATATACGTGTTTTCTAGTTTTGGCAAATAACCATTAGAAGGGGCTTGAAACTTATGAATCGACTAAATCAGCTGGAGAACTACACAAGGGAGTGGCTATGTCCTAGTTTTGGTAAATCATGTCCCTACAAATAGAGCTGGCCATCTGTTGACATGACCCTATCTCGGCCATAACTTGCCTCAGCCCTGTTTGAAGTAGCCAGGGTCAGGTTAGGGTTGAGTATATCAAACCCTGCCTTTGGTCAAACTCTGCCCTATGACCCTTACCCGACTCTACATGGGATTAGATTCTTTCAAGAAACGTAGACATCCTAATTATCATAAGCCTGAACAAGCTTTACCTACAAATATTAGAATTTCTTGTGGAACAAATTCGAAAATTGTGTACATATACAACCTAGCTCCTACCTCCCCAAGATAAAGTTTATTAATAAGGGTGATATTCCTTGCACTCAATAAAAAGTCGAAGTGAGAGCGTAGGGTTGGACTAGTGGTTAGGAACTCAACCCATCTAAGTGTTTACTCGAGTTCAAATCCCCCGCAGTGCTAGTTGCTCCTTTGCAAAAAAAAAAAAAAAAAAAAAAAAAAAAAAAAAAAAAAAAAAAAAAAAAAAAAAAAAAAAAAAAAAACCCCCCCCCC
>JBBYHQ010017037.1:0-10395 GCA_038382645.1 Spergularia azorica | reverse complement strand
ACAATAATAAACAAATCACACCACCTTAATCCACGTAAAAAATGGAGCGGGGTGTTTAAAGGGGGACGGAGGGAGTAGCTGTATTTGATTCGTGTTTACGTAGAGAGGTGGGCTATGTTTTGTAGCAGTGTCATCGAACCTGTAATTTGTAAGGTAATGGGGGTCCTTTTAGTTTAATTTGGCTAGCAAATTAGGTGAGAGGATACATATACGGAAGGAAAGGGTGTAGAATTTTAGAAGGGAAGAGAGTAAACCAAAGAGTAGTGTGTGAAAACTAACTCAATTAACATTAAACTAACTCATTTAACATAACTAGGCCTTATATAGGCAGTACACTATAAGACCACTAATCAACTAAATCCTATATACTAGGAGCATAACTCACGTTTGATTGCAACTAATCCTAATTACTAGCACACATCCAACGTACTACATACTAAACAACTAACCCACTAACTCAATGCTAATTAATAGGAATTATTAAAACTAATTTTGACTTTGTTATTTTTGGATCATAATAATCCAACAAAGGGGTGCAGGTAGAATTTTACGAATGGGGGGTTCGAATATAGTTAATTGTCTAACTGGTATACTAGTATGTGGTAATTAAAATTGAGTTTTACAAAATTTATGTATTCTAACCAAATTGTTTAACATAGTATTAGATATTCTAGATAAAACCAAATTAGGCTCTTATGGTTTTTTCAGACATTTCGAAGCAAAAAGAGTGCCGAGTATAGCTCCCTATGTCCTGCTGGCTAATAACATACATTATAGAAAGTAAGGTGATTGGATAGTTTTGTTTAGTTGCTCTTGTTGTTTGCTGGATAGTGTTTGATTTTGGTATTTGGGTTCAATTACTTTATTTGAGATAGTGAAAGTTAGCTGTTGATATCATGCATTGCTCTAGACGTGAATACAGTCATACTTAATCTACTACAGAGACATAATTTGCCCTTCTGCTTTCCTTTTCGAAGCTGGCTTTTGAATTTAACCATCTCCTTGTTTCTTTCTTTCAAAGTTTGGCTATGTTGCTCTGCTTAAGCGGATCCAGCAGGATTTCAGGACGCATGATATCGGTGCGCAGGCTGCAACTCATATTTTTACTAGGACTGGTTTTTCCATAGCAAAGGGTGTGGGGGCTCAGATCGTATTTCGGCTCCCCACCAACTTCTTGTAAATTATTATTGTCTAATTTTATTAATTAGTAAGAAGAATATAGGTGATTGTTGCAAACTTTAGACACAGCCTAGTAGGCTAGTCCTTATGGTTGTAATGGCTCGTCTTGTGATTATACTCATTGGACCTTCTCATTATTTAGGTAACGTAGCTAAAAGTTCGCTTCCATACAAGTGCCTAGGAGCGAAGAGCAAGCTATTTAGCTTGAGGTTTAACCAGCTACTCCATTCACGCAGTAGCCTTCTCTTTATGTAGGTGAGGTAGCCGACAAGTTCGCCACCATACAAGTGCCTAGGAGTGAAGAGCTATTCAGCTTGAGTTATGGCAACAAATCGATATTAATGAATTGAGCGAGCTATAGTTTCTCTTGAGGGAGTGTTTTCTTGTGTGTACTGAGTTTATAGGTATTACATGAAGAAACTTTTGGCTATCAATTAAATAAATAAGGGTTGAGATCAGTTTGAGCACCATTTATGAAGTGCCTATGTGATTTTTTTTTTTAATTTAACGATCATCAAGGAGGGCGATTGTAATTGCCCTTGCTGGTTTTTCCATCAAAGAGGGCAGGAGAATCGCCCTTGTTGACGACTTCAAATATGGCGATTTTTTTCCTCGCCATATATGATGTGATCAATTAGGGCAATCGAGATCGCCATATTTGATCTATCATCAGGAATGGCGATCAAGAACGCTCTATTTGATATCTATCTAAGTGGGCGTTCGCATAAATCGCCACTTTTGATCTAATACAACGCTACTAATTGGGCGAAGTGAAGGGCGATTTTTATCGCCCTATTAGATCAAGGAGGGTGATTTTTCGATCAAAGAGGGCGATTGGCTGCGCCCTCCCAGACCTGTTTTTTTGTAGTGACAATATGCTTGGCCAGCTCTACTAGGTTTAGGGCCCAACTGGTAGCGAGAGGTAGATGAGGGAGATTAATCATGGGGTTTTCTCTCGTGACCTATCATTGTTTTTGTGGTGCCTAGTTTTCCATTTGTTTGATAGGTAAAGGAAAAGACGCATCAATTGACATAGGACACTCGCGAAATTTTGTGAAGAATGTGCTATGTTATTCACCTTGAAAGGGCCGGCATATACACAATAAGAGAATCCTTGTATACCAAGGCATTCACACCTATACACGGATAGTTACCTAGAATACAGGAAGGAATATCGGAAACAAATTATACCAAATAAATTTACCATATTAACAAATATCCTAATACCTCCTCTCAAGTTGGAGCATGTAACGAAGTGATGCCCAACTTGCTTAACAACTCCTCAAATGGTCCTTTGTTGAGAGGTTTGGCAAGGATATCCGCAAGTTGTTGATCAGTTGGAACAAAATTGGGAGAAATAAGACCTTTTGTTATAGCATCACGAACGAAATGACAATAAAACCTCAACAAGTTTAGTCCGTTCATGGAATACAGTATTACGAGCAATGTGAAGTGCCGCCTCACTATTGCAGTGGAGCTGGACAGGCGCGGTACCCGAGACACCTAGAGTAGAGAGAATTTGCCGTAACCATTTGACTTCTCGCGTGGTGTGAGACATAGACCGATATTCAGCTTCAGCGGAGGAGTGGGACACTGCAGTTTGCTTCTTGGACTTCCATGATATGGGAGAATGACCGAGAAATACAATATAAGCAGTGAGAGACCGACGACTCAGCGGACAACTACCCCAATCTGCATCACAGTAAGCAATAAGGTCTAAGGAAGAATTGGAACGCAGAAGAATACCACGACCTGGATCTCCCTTCAAGTAACGAACCACGCGTAGCACGACCTCCCAGTGTGTAGAACGCGATGCTTTCGTAAATTGGGCTAGCAGATTGACCACATAAGAAAACTCAGGGCGAGTGTGAACAAGATAGACCAAACGATCAACTAACCGCGTATAGGGAAGAGGATCGGCCAACTCGTTCCCAGTCGTCGTAGCCAGGTGATGGTTTGGTTCCACAGGAGTGGCAACCGAACGAGCCCCAAGAAGACCTGTCTCACTTAAAATGTCCAGAGCATACTTTCGTTGGGATAAAGAGATACCGGAAGCATTGCGGGCCACTACCTCTATCCCTAGAAAGTATTTGACTACCCCCAAATCCTTCATATGAAAACATTCACTCAAGTAACGTTTAAAACGAAGAATAGCCGAGTTATAACTGCCCCTATCACCAAGTCATCAACATACACAAGTACGTGCAAACGTACACCATCACGAAGAAAGGTAAAGAGGGAATGATCAGAAATACATTGTTTAGCATACCAACACCATGGAGCCTGTTTGAGCCCATACAAAGACTTCCGTAATCTGCAAACCTTATCGGGCACCTTATGCTGAAAACCAGGAGGAAACCGCATATAAACTTCCTCGGAAAGATCACCGTGCAAAAAGGCATTATGCACGTCCATCTGATGAAGTTCCCAGCCACGTACCGTAGCCACGGCTAACAAGGTGCGAACAGTGACCATCTTGATTGTAGGAGCGAAAGTGTCCGTATAATCGATCGCTTCAATCTGTAGATCATTCCGAATAACCAAACGCGCCTTATACCGCTCCACAGTCCCATCCGAGTTATATTTGATACGATAAACCCACATGCAATCAATAGCTTTCATACGCGGTGGGAGAGCCTCCACGGTCCACGTACCATTCTTTTCTAGAGCCGAAACCTCCTCGGCGATAGCCTGTCGCCAACGAGAATCGCCCATAGCCTCACGAAACGTACTAGGCTCATGACCCCGAGTAATAGCTGCAAGAAAACCACGATGGGTCTCCGAAAAACGATTATAATTAACAAAATGTGCAATGGGATACGGCGTACCTGAGGCGGTGACGGAGAGAGCGGAGCGTGGACTACACTTGTCTTTAAGAGTAACGTAATCCTTCAATCTCACATTTTTGAACTTCTGACGATGACCACGACCCAACAAAACCGTTGCATCCTAATCAGCCCCTGAACCCCAATCTGTCCCCGAACCCACAGCTGTCTCCGAACCCGTAGCTGTCCCCGAACCCGAAGCAGTCCCCAAGTCTAAAACGTCCCCCGAAACCTGATCATCAGGCCCCCCAAATGAACCAACAGTAGGTGAGACGTGACCCACTACCGGCGTTTCACCCAAACCCCGGAATCGTCAGCCGGAGACCCACCCGAATCCTAATAATAGGTTTGAGTCTTTTTGATTTGATCTAATCTGATTTGAATGCCACTAAACTGATCTGATCTGATTTGAATCACTGTGAACTAATCTGATCTAATCTGAATTTGTTAAAAAGTTGGTTGAATTTCGATGAATTTATATAAAAAATGGACTAAATGTATTAATCTTTATTACAACAATCCTGAACTGAACTGCTCTGATTTGAATGCATCTGAACTGAACTGCTCTGATTTGAATGCATCTGATCTTATAGAGTATCGCTAGGTTTAGGGTCCAATGAACCGTTAGTGAGAGGTAGATGATGGAAATTATGGGGGTTTCTCCCGTGACCTGCTACCATTCTCCTCATTTTCATCTCTAATATTGTGCGACCTGTGCTGGGGTTAGCAATTCTCGGTTTAGGTGTAGAATGGGGAGGACCGGGCACTCGTTACCCTTATAGGCTTGTGGCGCATTTGTTATTACTAATGAACAAAACCTATACCTAACTGATGATCTAAAACTCAACGGAGTATAGACTAGCGCAAATAGCAATCATAATATACGTGAGAATCAATTGCCAAAAAAAAAAAGAAGATATTTGACCTTGTGATGAGCATATTTATCGATATCTCACATAATCAAACATAATTACAAACTAGTTTTCGAATCTGTGCACGAGCTATTTGTTACTCCTGTTCCTCGATCTAAAGAATTAAAAAAAATTCATTTTAATTTGTCCCAAAACACAACTAATATTCTCAACCCAAAATCTCCTGTTGTTATACTGTGGTCCTCCGATCACAAACAATTGCAAATTATACTGTCCATGGACCACAGATAGCACTTTGGTCAGAAGGACAATGTGGTAATTTCCAAGTAAAAAAACAATTCTAGTCATCTCTCCTTTACTCTGCCCGATTGTTTCTTCTTCTTCTTCTTCATGGTCACTTGACTAACCTCTGATACATCTTTTCGCCGGCGACCATTATTCGCCCTCTTCATCTTCGGCGACCACCATTCTCCACACTATACACCACCAATGTCGTCATTGCCACTGCCGACTCCATCCCCGCCACCGTTTATCGTATAGATTTTAACTCAATACGATATGGATTTTAATGTAAAATATGATGGATATCAATTGAAGAACATATGGATCTAGATTATAAATTCGTTTTGATTTTTTAAGTTCACAAGTTTTTAAAATTTCATAGTAATTTCATATTGATCTTGATTAATTTCATATATCCATGAACATAATTTGTAATATCGATGAACATGAATGGTAATATCCGTGAATTAGATGGGTAAGATCCATGAAATTAAGTTATGAAATCCATGGCTAGCTAATTCTACACTCCTACTTCAGTTTTTTTTCTTTTAAACACCTAAATCCTTTAATTTTACAAATGGTGGGTGGTGGCGTGGTGATTCTGGCAGCGGTAATGTTGAGTGGCGATTCTAGCAGCGGTAATGTCGGGTGGTGATTCTGGCAGCGGTAATGTCGAGTAGTGATTCCGGCGGAAGTGATGTCAGGTGGTGGCATGAGGGGTGGGGGTAACACGGTGAAGAGAGAGAGTGTGTGAGCGAGGGGAGAGAAATTGGAGGGGTGGGAGGCGTCGGGTATGTTGGTGGGCGATGTCGTTACCGTTGGATAGCGGTTATGGTGGTGATCACGGTGGCTGTGGTGGTGGTTGCTCGGCGACGGTGGGGAAGGTAGGTCGGGTTGGGGAAGGGAGGACAGAGAAATCATAGATTGGGTTAATTTTCCTCTAAGTGAATAGAGGATTGACATGTCTCCCATACCATAGTGCTACCTGTTATCCCGAGACCATGGGCATAACAAATGCACAAACAACACTGTGGTCCGGAATACGTGTCACCCTTTCATTCGTAAAGGAAAAAAAAAAAAAACTAAAAACCCAAACCTGAAATTCCAATTTCTCTTTCCTCCCTTCCCCGACCCTCCTTCTCCACATCACACTCACCATCGTTAGTCAACCACCACCACAGCCCACAGGCTACTCCGACAACCACCAAAACAGGCGTCCGCTTCTCCTAGGACCTTCCTCGACGCCTCCCTCGCCTCCATTTTCTCTCTCCTCATTCACTCTCTCCTCTTCAAATTTTTAAAATTTGAAAAAATGATTTTCCATTAGAAATTCATGAATTGGACTAAGATTAGCCATGAAGTTGAAAAGCTAATTCCATGGGTCTTACCCCTATGTTTTATTTATATTATGAGGGTGTTATATAGATATTATTAAGATTAAAGTTCGTGGATTTAAGTTAAAAACTACAGTTAATTGCCCAAAATTCATTAACACCACCACCACTAATCGTACCTTAATTTCTGGTGACCACCACCGCCCTCATTCATACGCCGCTAGTAGAACCAGCATCATAAAACAATTTCTAACCCATGAACAACCCACCGCTCCAACACCACCGCACGACCACCTCCACCAAAGTTTTGAAAAAAAAAAGAGGCTCCATGAATTCGTGGATGTCACAGGTATCAATCATGGATCTTAAGAAGTAAGGCCATGGATTTTACCACAACAATCCATGGACATTATCACTGTAATCCATGGATTGATATATATCAATCAAGATCCATATATGAATCTCATTTAAGATCCATACCTCTACGAATAAAATCTTTCATGGTGCGGTGGTGGGAATGCGGTGCGACGACGAGTATTGATGGTGGTTGACGTCGCGCAGCTTGGGCGTGGGTAGAGGGGAGGTTAGAGGAAGAGGGAGCATTGAGGGGAGAGAAGATGAAGAAAAACACACATGACTACACGAAAGCAGAATTGAAAAAAAAAAGGTGATTGTTTTATCCCCGGCCACCAGTTAGATAATGACACGTGGCTCGGACCACACCGTGGTCCGGGGATCACAGTATAATTTGCGCAGAATATTTCATTCTTTATTTTTAATATTTCATCAACTTTTACTGTGAATTTCCTCTTTTTGTTAATTGTTGGGGTTTCTCAAGTGTGTTCACAATGTATTGTCCCATATTGGTAGAAGTAAATTGGGGAGATTGATTTAATTTATAAGCTAGTGAGCTAACCCTCATATCACCAATTGGTTTTAGGATGAACCTTACTGGGCTAGTGGCATATCTTCTACAACCTGCTCGTACAAGCTCGTTGCGCTGGTCCCAACAAGTGGAATAAGAGCTGATGGTTCGGCTTGGGGCAACCCAAGTGCGATGTGGTAATGTGCAAGTCTTGACTAAACTGTCATAGTGTGGAGGGGCACTAGTGCATCGTTGTACCCGGTTACACAGTGCGGAGGAGCACTAGTAGTCAATGGGGGTGTGTGATAATTGTACTCTAGAGACTTGACTGACCATTCATGGTGCGGTGGAGGTGAACTAGTGCTAAGCGTTGGTTGACCATCCATAATGCAGAGTAACATTGGTCATTCATGGTGCACAGGTCAACAACAGCACCGGTCATTCATGGTGTGGAGGGGGAGTTGCAGCCACACATACTCATGGTGGGGGGGGGGAGATTGTTGTAGTTTCTCGAGTGTGTTCACAAATAAAAAAATGTCCCATATCAGTAGAAATAAGTTGAGAAGATTGCTTTAAAATATTAATTATACTAATAGGCAATTGAATAGCCTCCAATTAGAGCGTCCATGTAGTAACCCACTTCTCATTAATGTTGATAATGATAAAAATAACAACAATAATAACAACAACAAAAAGGACAAGTTTCAAAGGACAAGTAACAACAAGTTTGCGTGAGATTTTTGAGGCATTTAATGCCTTTGAAAACATCTCCCTTGATTCAGGGAAGTGAAAACATTCACCTTTGGTGAATTGTGTTTCTCCGGGGGCAATCAGCTGCCTATAAATAGCATGCTTCACTTTGGCCTTTCGACGCAAAACCAACACACAAGTGTTGTACTGAGCGAAACTAAAACTGAAGTGCTTCAGACCATAAGCACACCACATATAAAGTAAGTTCCGAGTATTATAAGATTTCGTAAAGATAATTTACGAAATAAGTAGTTGTTACGTACGTGCGAAAAGTGACATCTTCTTAGCGAGGCTCTGTCGAAATAGTCATTGTCACTTACGTAACGTCACCGTATTAACAACTAACCCAAGAATAAAATATGTCAGTGGTAAATAGTAGCTCCATAATTACAAAGTAACCCGGCGGAATTACCCCAGTGGTGAAAATAATCTTAGAGTGAATGATATCCACTAAAGGACGATAAACAGTAAATTAACAATTTGAGTAGATAATCGCCACTTTTAGAATTCGGACGTCGTTGGACCCTTGGACAGTAAACTACTAGATTAATCAACTGTATAATTGGAAAAACAAAGTAATCTTAAATAATAACTTACGCGATTTTTATTACTTAGAGCGAGCGAACGCACCGAAGAACCTCACGGCAGTTCAGGAATCAGGTAAGGGACTCTTTCTGAGTTAGCTTATAGTACTATTTTTGTATACTCTAATACTTATTTTTGAAAGACGATCGAGTACTGCAAACTCTGATTATTTTCTGAACTACCTTGATTTTGTGGGTTAGTTATGTGTTCTGGCTAACATTGAAACGAGGATATCCGTCTGGCCCTGCCAAGGGAGTAAACTGGCACTGACTGAGAACTTCTGAACTAACCAGAACTATACTACTCACTACTGGAATTTATTTATACTTATACGAATTATTATTGTTTAATATTTTAGCAACTGCTTGATCCGGTTAAGTCGGAAACTGTCTTTTACTGAGCCGTTGAGCTCATCCTCTCAATAATAAATTCTTTTCAGGTAATTAGTACTAGTTGGAGGTGGGAATTTGAGTGAGCTACCCAAGTCGTCTTGTAACATAAATAATGGCCTTAGTAATCGTTTGTACCATAGTGTTCGTATGTATAATATTGTGTAATATATGTTGTGTACCTTCAACTTTCGAGGAATAAGAACGGCTTAGCATACTTTTCGTAGGTTGCCGTCTGTTATGTTCCAATAATAATTTTGGGGCGTGACAGATTAAGTGGTATCAGAGCAATAATTCGACCCTAGGAACACAATACAGACCAGAGAGTATGGGTAGATTAAGATCGGTTCATGTCAATTACAAGAGTTGGAAACCATGGGGTTCATTAGAAATAGTGTTTCTCCTTGGGGTGCTCCCGTCTTATTTGTGAAGAAGAAAGACGGTAGTATGAGACTTTGTATTGATTACAGGGAGTTAAACAAAGTAACTATCCGTAATAAATACCCTTTGCCTCGTATTGATGAGTTGTTTGACCAGTTACAAGGGGCTAGTGTGTTTTCCAAAATAGATCTTCGATTGGGATACCACCGGTTGAAAATTAAACCTGAAGATGTTGCTAAGACTGCATTTAGAACCCGTTATGGTCATTATGAGTTTTTGGTGATGCCATTTGGGTTAACCAATGCACCAGCGGCATTTATGGATTTGATGAATAGGGTGTTTAGACCTTTCCTGGATAAATTCGTCATTGTATTCATTGATGACATTTTGGTGTACTCTAAAAGAGTAGAGGAGCATGAGCAACATTTGAGAATTGTCTTACAAACTTTAAGGGAACAAAAATTATATGCCAAATTTAAGAAATGTGAGTTCTGCCTGGATGAAATTGCAATCCTTGGGCATATAGTTTCAGCAAAAGGAGTTTCTGTAGACCCAGAAAAGATTAAGGCAATAGTCGAGTGGAGAACACCCAAAACCGTGACGGAAGTTAGGAGTTTCTTAGGTCTTGCTGGATATTACAGAAAATTTGTTAAGGATTTCTCTAAAATTGCCGTACCACTTACAAAATTGACACACAAGGGTGCCAAATTTGTATGGACTAGTGGGTGCGAAGAGAGTTTCCAAGAGCTTAAGGAGAGACTGACGTCTGCTCCTGTGCTGACCCTTCCATCTGGAAGTGGAGGGTATACCTTATACTATGATAAATTCAAATTGGGATTAGGAGCTGTGATAATGAAAAATGAGAAGGTTGTGGCTTATGCATCAAGACAATTAAAACCTTATGAACAAAACTATCCTACCCATGATCTGGAA
>JBBYHQ010017020.1:0-10397 GCA_038382645.1 Spergularia azorica | reverse complement strand
TGTCTTTCAGCTTACTGTGGCCTGCATAAAGATGGATAGACCGGAAATTGCAGAGAAGGCTGTCAAAATGGCTGAGAGACGTTTATCAAAAGACAAATGGCCTGAATACTACGACACTAAAGGAGCAAGATTTATTGGGAAACAATCACGGTTATTTCAGACATGGTCTATTGCTGGTTATCTTGTTGCCAAGCTCCTCCTTGCCAAACCTAAAACAGCAAAGATCTTAACAAGTGAAGAGGACTCAGACCTTGTGAATGCCTTCTCTGGTCTGCTTACTGCTAGCCCACGAAGGAAACGTCCCAGGAAAGGAGTCAAGCAGACTTATATTGTGTGAGTTCGTTATTAATTCTCAAGTGATAGCTTCTCCCTTGACATACAAAGTACACAGTTGCCGCAGTCCACTCAATTGTGAAGTTGGTTTGCTCAGGCCAATACTCCATGAGTTCAACTTATGTCGATTTTTGGGAGAGGGGGGAGGCCGGGAGGGTATGGTTCTGCTCTTCCATGGAATTGTGAATTAGTTTTGATGTATAGATCAGGGGGCCTGCTCAATGTCGATGAACATGATTTTGATAGTGAAATCTGATTCCTTTGGAATTTTTTGCATTCGCTGTATGCATCTCTCCCTGTCAAATAGTTCATGTTAAATTCGCGCTCATATACCCAATGTCTGCCCAAGACGAGCAAACACAGGAACCTGACGGGTCGTTTATGCATCCATAGAAAAACTAAGGCTTGCCTCTGAAGCTTTCTCGTTCATGCTGTCACAAAAAAAAAAAAAAAAAAAAAAAAAAAACCCTTACTGGGTGCACAACTGCACATATGCATGCCTGATTGCCTGTACACTAGATTCCCTCGAACATCACCAACAGTGGTTTACTACTGGCACTCCCGTACATGGTGGTGGCCCTGGTGGGTGACTTCTTAATGACGGAATTTGGGTTACTTTTATTCATCAATCATTAGATCGCAACCGCCTATCATAAACTGTTTCTCACAATTCATAAAAAGCCTCTTCAAACACTTAGACGGACTGAACAGAACATCAGACAGCCTAAATTCCTAATTCTGTACCAAGTATCCGACTGAAGAACGAATGAGAAATCCGTCTTTATTAAAAATAGACATGATACAATGCCAGAGGCACAGTCACATCCCTTCAACTTCAATATGATTTGAAGGATGGGTCTAAAATAATCAATATCTTTACAAGAGGTAACTCCCAACTCCCAAGTCTCCTACCATCAGGAAATCTAGCACATTTACATAGCTCGTCGTTTAGAAGCTAAAGATGTGGTACTGTGATGTCTATTGTAGCAGGCTAGCAGCAACCCGTTCTTAAGCCTGACTTCGCTCTGTCAGTATACTGTCTAACAGGGACTCGCAAGCGTCTTCCAGAAGATCCAAGACCTGTGAGCAGGTTGAGTACAGACAGTAACAACATTATCATTAATGCAGCTCTTCCGATTTTGTATAGGTTACAGACTTACAGGCAAAACATCTACTGAAATAAAGAAGCAGGAGAACAAGAGGGGGGAGGTTGAAGCTTGTCACCAACAAGATGAAAGATCAGGAAGCTTATTCCAACAGGGGAGTTTTTCTTTTTTATCTTTTTAATTGTGGTGGTGGTGCAGTTTTACCTTGTACTCCATAGTAGACGAATACAGATTCATTTCAGGAGTTGTTCACTTGTTCCCTTTAGTTCTGATTAAAAGACAGACAAAGACCGAAAACTTTCACATGGTAAAAGCTCTGATTAAGGGTATGAACAATTTCAATCACTACATGCTAGTATCCCTATGAGAAAGTCACACTAAACAGACACTGGCTGTTTTTTTTTTTTTTTTTGAGAGAGAGGGAGAGAGAGAGATAATAGAAGAAGAGAACAGTAGTAGTTACATGTTGGTGTGATGCACTCTGAAAACAATTAAAAAACACGACAATATAAATCGGCCCTTACCACATCGCAGAAGTTATCAAGTTCACAACTTGAACAACTTACACAGGAGAACGACTAGCATATCATTTACTATGAATATGAGCATACTGTAATTTCAGTTACCTTCTCAAACCCTTGTTGTCCTCCATAATAAGGATCTGGAACTTCAGTTTCATCGTTTCTCTTGCAATAAGAGCACATTAGCTTAACCTGAATGATCATGTAACTCAAATCACACCAGGTTTTCAATACCAAGCACTGAATCTAAAAAACTCGACCAAACGAATGAGCAAACAGAAGCCGAACCTTCTTATCAGCATCAGCAGGTAGGTTCCCTCTCTTTTTCCAACCCTCATATGCCTCCAATATGTCAGCTAGAATCAACCATCAAAGTAGTACAGCACATCCGTTCAATTACCACAGCACAATTTCAAATCCACAAATTACACTGATATATTTCAGTTCTATATTCACAACGCAATAGGTTCTTATAAAGTTTCGAGTGAGCTACGTGCACACACACGCGTAACCTTAAAGCCTCACCCGTCCTACTATAGCATTGTCACAGCCAAGTTCTCATAATTCACTATGAAATAGTTCTAGTTCTATATTTTCCTATGTAACAAGTTCTAATAACGAGTCGAGTTCTGTACACACACGCGTAACCTTAAATCCTCACCCCGTCCTACAATAGCATTGTCACAACCAAGTTCTTATATTTCAGTGTATGAGATAATTCTAGTTCTATACTCCGTATTCCCAATGCAACAAGCTCTAATAAAGATTCGAGTCGAGTTATGAATGCGCAATCCTCACTCCATCCTACAATACCACTGTCACAGGCAGCCAATTTTTTGACATCATAATCTTTAGGAATGAAAACAAAAAAGTTCACACCTCTATTAGACTTATCCATAGCAAGAATAAGATCAAATTCTGAGAAATCAGAAGCACGAATTGGGCGTGACAGTGAAGTTATCTCAATCCCACGCCTCTTTGCAGTAGCCCTCATTCTTGAGTCTGCTGGATTACCCTTCAAATTCAATCCCAACAAAAAAAAAGATCAACCAAACAATAAAGATCAAATCTTTTTAACGACCCACAAAAAGAAAAGAAAAAATCCAACCATATTATACAATAAATAGCACAAAAGTCGCAAAATTTATGCAAAAAACCTCATGATAATCAATGGTGCCAGCAGAATCAATGGTGAAATCAGAGTCAAGCCCTCTTTTTTTAACTAAATCTCTGAAAACCCCTTCTGCAGCAGGGCTTCTGCAGATGTTTCCTAAGCAAACAAAGAGAACAGAAAATGGCTTTGTTTCTGCGGAAGAGCGTGTTGATGAAGCCATTGATGACGATGGTGGTGGAGTAGAAGAAGCTCTTAATATAATTGGGGAATTAAAGTTTTGTTTTTGAAAAGAATAAAAAGATGGGCATGAAATTTGAGGAAAAGGGTAGTACTGTTGTTGTTTTGGAGGAGGAATAAAGTTGGTAGAATAATGGGAGTGTGGGAAATTGACAGTTGATGCAAATGTGGTGTTACTGTGCAACATGGCCTTCATTTTTTTGCTCAAGCTTTGGATTGCTGGTTGATTGGTCTATCATAAACTTTGCTAAACTGTTGATTTCTTTTGCTGTAGCCTGTAGGATTAAAGGCAGGCGAATGTACCTAGTTGCAAGTGATTGTCGTCGCAACTTGAACAACGTTCTCTAAAATTACTGATCTTAAACTAACGGCTAAACCCCCCCCCCTCTCCCCCCCAAAAAAAGAAATACCGTAATGCTATAACAAATACTCCGTAAGTGATACCTTGGTTAAGTTAGGTACGAGCTGCGTGCTCGTTCTTACCTAACTTAACCAAGGTATCACTAAATATGATTCTTTTTAGTGATACCTTGGTTAAGTTAGGTACGAGTTACGTGCTTGTTCTTACCATTATAAAAGAAAAGAAAAGAAAAAGTTCATTCTTTTCATCATTAACTCGCAACCCCATATCCCCAATAATCAAATTCGAGATTCGTGCAAATTCACCCGGCTAGGAGCACAAGAGCTGTATTGGAGTTTTATAAGGGAAATACCGAAACAGTGAGCCTGTACTATGTTGACGCTACCTGCTGTACACGAAAAGCTCGACCAATCGGAATACTAGTATACTCGAAGGTAAGACCACCGTAAAAGGCGCTCAAGTCGCGCTCATATGCGGTGGACGGAGGGTCCCCATCCGTTTCTGGTCCGGAGTTGAGTAAGGGTATAAGGAACTCAAGTTTACGAGTTCTTTTTCTTTTGTCAGCTTTGGATTCTGGGGAAGTGGGGTTCGGACCTTATGTCTAGTTTTACCTCCTTTTCATGAATGCTGAACACATACAGACAGAATGACAAGAATTACATGCATAACCTGAAACTGAAGCAGATTTATCCTTTTGGAAGGATTCCTATTTACTTTACCTCTCACACTGCCTACAAGATTCGATAGACGAACAAACCGATCCAACCAGAAAATGACACCATCTTATGAGCAACACAGTGAAGGTACAAGGGACTCCATATGTAGTAATTATATTGCGCGACTTATAGCCAATATCTTACATATACATCAACGTCTATTTATGTGTTCCAAGTACAAGGTTACCTTAGTGTCGAAAACAACAAGGGGGTTTTCTTGACCGTTTTCCGGTACTGTGGAAACTTTACAGCAGCTGAGTGTAGTAGGCTAAGCTAAAATAGCTCAAACTCGATATGATCGCTAGATTCGCTACTCCCAATCCTGAGAGACTTGCTATTTCCCATCTTGCTTGAGATATCATTGTTTCCAACGCCACATGACCTTGGTCGTTCAGGTGGTACTGCACAGCGTATCAAGGCCCAGTTTAGGCCCTCGAAAAATGCATGTTGCTTTATCTCTGCAGCACCTCTCACAAATCCCAAACGATTCTCTGGTTGTTTCATCAACAATCCTCGAATCAAGTCCTTGGCATGGAAGCTTACTAAAGGGGTATCGGGAAATCTCAGAGGCTGTGACACTACATTTGCCAATGTGTCCTCATTGCTCGATCCTTTGAAAGGTGTCTTACCATATATAAGTTCGAACAAAAATATTCCATATGTCCACCAATCGACAGCACTGCCATGACCATCTCCTTTCACAATCTCAGGAGCTAAATATTCGTGAGTCCCGACAAAGGAATTGGAGCGGGCATCAGTTGGCTCTGCTACCAGTTGTGGTAATGGAGAAACAGCGGCTTGCTCAGATTTGAGCTTTCTTGTTTTAGACGAAGTAGCTAATAGCCTTGGAGTAAAGCATGAGACTTGCCAGGTCGGTTGAATGCAAAATGGATCAATGCAGCTCGATTCAGAACAAGAATTGGAAGATACCTTCTTTGCAGGCTCCCTAATGGGTGACGTTGATCTGAGCAAAGTAGGGTTGACAATGCATCTAAGCGACAAGTCAAAATCAGATAGCATGATATGACCATCTTCTCGAACCAGGATGTTTTCAGGTTTCAAATCTCGATACACAATTCCAAGCATGTGAAGGTATTCCAACGCCAGAAGGACTTCAGCAACATAAAATCTGGTTGATAGCACATGAACTGAGTTATGACTTATGAGTCTAGTCATCTACGAAACTACAAACTCACTAAACAGAAAACTAGGTTACTCACTACGATAGAAACTTAGAGTTAAAAGGAAAATGCAAGAGCACACCCATAAACACAGGACATGAGACCCTCTAAAACATGGTGTCTAGGTTTTTTTTTCCCATAAAGATCCATATAAATGGTTAAACTTACCTCCTATGCAAGTGAATTATTTACTACTGGCACTAATGGGAAGGTGGCACTATACTACAAGGCAACTACACTTAATTTGCACGTAACTAAGCACTATGGATAATACTCACTTAACAAAAAAAATAATACTCACTTATCAGCCAAGAGAAACAAATGAGAAAACATACCTTGCTGCTTGCTCTGAAAAACACCGGCTTGATTGTTTCTGTCGGATAACATGTAAATCCCCACCAGGACAATACTCCATTACCAAGCATGAGAGTTTGTCTGTTGTAAAGTGAGCATAAAGTGTCGGAAGAAAAGGGTGATCCAACATTTGAAGGGTCTCTCTTTCAGTTTGAGCACGAGTCAATTTTTTCCTTTGAGCCAAAAATACATTATCCATGATCTTCAAAGCAAACAGGCAGTGCGTACCCACCAGCTCTGCGAGATAAACAATCCCAATATCCCCAGAGCCAAGCCGTCTCAGCAGCTTGAAATGCCGCAAGCTCAAAAATCGATGCTCCTGTTGAACACAGTGAATAGCCCCCCATTTCATGTCCTTCGACATATGTGGCCTGTTACAACAACGGGTAGATCCACTTCCACTGCTTTCTTCACTTGTGCTGGTGCTGTACTCTCCCATACTACTTTTTGAGCTTTGAGAAAACTCTCCCTTCTCCCTATATCTTGTTGTTCCGTCAATCTTACCAACTGGGTTACCCAAACAATCATTAACCACTCCCGCATCTATCACACTTGAGCCAAGCTTAGTTTGGGCATTTCCACCATTAAGTGTTGTACTACTTTTGCTACGTCTCTTATCCTCAAGTTTTATAGGATGTGGCTTGTTAGCTAGCCCTAGCCTCCTGTGGCTAACAGATAAAATGCTGTTGACAATGCCTCCTGCTGCAGGAGAGTCACAAGGTGCAGAAACTGACTCAGCCTTTACATTCCTCTTAAGAATGTTCTTGTTTCGAAACACTGGCTTCATCAGACGTGGACTGCTTGTTCTCGTATCCTTTAAATTTTCAGCAGTGCCATCATTAGATACGCATGGCCCTTTATGGAGCATCGCATCTATCTTATCGTCCTTCGATGCACCCAAGTCATCCATCTCTAAAACATTCTTAATAGTACGTATACCAAGTAAAGTTTCTTTTAGTTTCAAATTCCTTTTCTGAACCTGTTCTGCTTTGGACATGTCACTAATATGTTCACATGCCAATGGCACAATCTTCTCTTGTGATGGCACTCTTTCTATCTTTGTCTTTGTCGGTGGTGCATGACCAAATGGTGTAGAATGACATTGGCTATGCTTTGATGAACTTGATGCAGAAAGTTCACTAGATTCTGGCATTGTCTCAGAGAGCTGAGCAACAATTTTACCAGGGAAAGAGATCTCTAGTACAGTTCTTTTGCCTTCACTTGTACCAGATACTTTGGAATCCAAAACCGCTGTCTTGTGCAAGCGATTCATTGTTTCCACCTCAGACATCCTAGATGAACTTGCTGCCTTTAGTGATCGCTTTTTCATTGCAGCCATCTCGGATGCTTGAGAAATGCACAATCCCCTCAAAGCCTGTTTCAAGCTTACTGATTCTGATATCTCAATACCAAATGGTTGTGGTGAATTAGGCCTCATAGGTTGTTTCATTGGATTCTTTTGCAAAGCTTTTCCCTTTATCGATGTCTTAATGTTCACAGAGTCAAACAACTGGTTGATATCATCCTCAATGGAATAAACACGCCCTTGCCTCGACATGTAATGCTTTCTCACTTTCTCATTCATAGTTAACTCTTCCTTAACCTCCACGATTTCGCAAGGGCCAGACTGCGTTCCCATCCTTGGACCAGTCAATGTTGCCAGGGACAATGTACAGAATCACAACCAAAGATCCTCAAGGAGCCAACACTAACCCATTTCAGACGAATCACCTTAAAAACAACTAAGTGCACAACACCGAATATAAGCCCTCTCTCTCATCATATCCAATCTCAACTACTAGAATAGACAGGTTCTAGACCCAGCACAATTGCAGAAATAGCTTCTTATCAATTACAAACACGCAACCGCAAATACCCATCCCCCTCCGACCCTACATGTATGAAAGTTTATGGAACCTGCAAATTACAACCCAAACAACTTTCTCATTCCTCTAGAAACTACCAATTACAACATCAAATAACCCATAGCAACAAAATCCAGCAGAACCAGGCTATCAAATACGAATTCAATACGCCAAATCAGACATTCTAGAGCTAACCACACTGATGATGATTAGCATTTCTAACCTGTACACTACATTAACACTGAATTCCAAAAAACACCGCAATTTTCGACATTAAACCCGAATTCCTACCAAACCAATCAATTCTTCACATTGTCTCCAATACTTCAACACAACCCCCCACAACATATTCAAAACCCAAATTCTTCTTTTTTTTTTCTCTTTTTTTTAACTTCAAAATCAAGTTTTTGGTGGGTTATACTTGTACTGTTCTACTAAACCAAGAAAGATACTCAAGGTTAACTTTAACTTTCTACAATGAACAATAATTCACAAGATAATATAATTAAATAAATACACATAAAAAAAACACTGTTTTCAGCATTATAATCTCGTACTAAACATAAAAATATCCAAAATTATACAAAAAGGGGTCACTTTCACACATTTTAATCAGCTCAAATTAGTGAAAACGACCCAGCAAAATCAATTAAATTAATATTAAAATTACAGTTAACAAATACTAAATCCAAATTCCACAAATTAGGACGTCAAATCAAACCGACAAAATCAATAAAAAAATCTAATAGAATAATCCAAATTTGAAGTAAAATTAACAAATTATATAAGTAGAAAATACTAACCCAGTATCAAAATCTTGAGTAATACACACCAGGAGAAAAAAGTTCCAATCTTTTTGCCTCTATTTGAAAAAATTGAAAAGGGGGTTTTTGAGAGAAATTAGGGTTTAATAGGAGAGGGAAGAAATCGTGAAGAAAAATAAATAGGAAAGATGGGGTGTGTGTGTTTGGTTTGGAGGTGAAGGGGAGTAAAAGAGGGGTGAGAAAATCACGAGAAATGGCGGAAAAAAACTGTTGCTTTTGAGAGAAGCTTTTTGAAAATGGAGTGGAATAATAATGAAGAAGAAAGAAAGAGGGGAGAAAACTTAAATTTAAAGTGCAAGTAAAAGAAAGTCGAGTTAAAAGACTTAACCCCAGGTTACCTGTGAGTCTGTGACTCTGTGAGTCCTCTGATGTGTAGTCATGCATTTGACCCGAATTTTCGGAAAATTCACGCAGTGTCCTCGTAGTTTCGACGTTTTATATCGATCATGCTTGGTTATGGGTTATATTTTTGTTGAAGACTTTATGTTGATTTGATATTTACCCACATTTTTACTCAAATTTTTGTGGGGTTGATGGTCTCTTTTTAAAAGTATTTTGTTGATTGGGGTGTAATTTCTTGCATTTAAAGGTAAGGTTTGAAATCATGATGTGGTGTTGATTAGAATCATGATATGGATTAAATGGACAATGTTCATTTATGGGAAAGATCTTTAGTTGCAGTGGATTTGGCTATTTGGGAGAAGTTGTTTCTGTACTCGATTAAGTTTATGGTTTCGTTTTGAGACTATTCCAACGAATTTCATTAATACACTGACATGCATGTAGACATATAGTGAACTCTAAGTCGAAATCGAATGAGAATGTATGCTTTAACAATGTGAGTGTCTTATATCAAGAGATCATATACATTAGACATAGATGTCTATTGTATTAAAGGATTCAATCTTAATTTTGTCTATCATTAAAAGTCTTATAATTGTTATAAACCATGTGGTGATTTCATGTTTCAAGAAACCAGGTGATCGAATGCCTTCAAAATGAGTCTCACACTAGAGAGTTCTAAACTTCTAATGGCTGAGCTAGACAAAACGTTGATTCAAAAGGATGAATAACAAGTCATACACATATTTGTCGCAAATCCAAACCTTCTCTATTCGGTTTTCAACATTTGGCTTGCTTTTGGCGTATGTTCAAATTAAGTATTAGCAATTCAAGAGAAAGGGAATGTATATTTATGGATTTTTTTTCGGAATAGGGTTTAAAAAATAAATGTTAAACAAAATAGGTCGAATAAAAACTTATTCAACTTTATGGGGTGCACGTCACCCCCTCTCAGTTTTGGGACAAAACAGCCAGGGTACAAAACCGCCAGGAACCCTGACGGTTTTAAGGGTATCAAACAGTGCCAATAAGGCCATGGAAGAAGGCATTGTCCCCTTAAAACCGCCAAGACCCTTGGCGGTTTCACTTCAACAAAACTGTCGAGCTCCCCAACGGTTCTAAATCACGCCTATAGCAATTGACCACAACACACTTGGGAAAGGGAGAAACCACCAAGGAACTCGGCGGTTTCACAATTGAGTTACTAGTAGTAAAATTGATATCAGAGTAATAAAATTAATTGTAATGAAAAATTCAGGTAGTAAAATTAATTGTGTGAGTAGTAAAGTTTTGATAGTGTAGTAAAATCTATATCTATATCTATAAGTATATCTATCTATACTTATCTATTAATTGCCTAACATCGCGAATGACGTGGCGTACTATCAACGCATTTGCACAAATTAAATCCAACTCATCACCAACGTGGCGTACTATCAAAGT
>JBBYHQ010016971.1:0-10401 GCA_038382645.1 Spergularia azorica | reverse complement strand
ACGTGGTGGTGAGGCGGAGGAGGCGACGATCAGCTTAATCGGAGCTTTGGGTTTGTGCCGGAGGGGTGGCCTCATGGAAGATTGGGAGGATTAATGGAATTGGTGGGTATTGATAGAGGAGAGAGAGAAGAAAAAAGGGGAAAAAAGAAGGGAGTACAGAGAAAAGAAAAAGATGAATATGAAAGAAAACTGACGGAATGTAACCGGACTCCACCCAGACCCCAATCAAAAACAAAAAAAAAGTTGAGACCCTAAACGATAAAAAACTTGAAACATGAGACCCCATTTTGACACTTAACTCCAGGCATTGCGTGCGCTGTTTTGGAGGGCTTACGTCAAAGCCAACCGGCTACCTCACAACAACGTTACCAGTTGTATACTAGTTGCTAATGACCGCCACAGGATAAATCCGTCATTGTCGCCGCATTATTTTGGCAATTTTATCGAGTTCATTAACAACAAGATTAAGGTTAGTGATTTGCTCGAGCACATCTAGGATGGGCTGTGTTCATGGGAATACGTCTGCTATGATAGAACAGATTTTGTCCTTACTATCAGTAGTACTACAATATAGTAAGGCTCCGGCGAATTAAACATATGCTTGCACTCAATATCGATGAAGCAAATGAAGGAGACAAGACAACATAAGAAATGTATAGCTAGGAAAATAGACTCAGACATGAATTCAACAATTACCACACATGACTTCATTACTAAAATTCCACATAAATGTCAAACATATTAGACCCGTAAAATAGAAAATGAAGGGACACAAAGTGAAATGGGACGAACAAAATAACGTGTCTTTTCATAATCGAGTGGGACACATCTGTTGGAAAATGAAGTGAATTTAGACAAACGTCACAATACGATGTATCGTGAATTTCGTATTCATATATTAAATTTATTTTATTATATAAAATTTCCAACAATTTTTTGTATCGCTTTCTTTTGGGTTGATGAACGAACAAGCCCCAGTTGAGATGTGTATGTAATTCAACAAAATAAAATGTCATCTTAATTACATGTTCCTAATTTTTAAAGTTCCTTTTGATGAAATTGTAAACTTGACACTATCACAAAACAGAATTGATCAACTCCAACTTGGAACGGACCGTCTGACCACAATGAGAATTCACATAATGGATCGAACTAATATATGGCTCACATTTGTTTTTTTATATATCATAAGATTTCTGACTTGTGCGTAGGACAAACACAGTTACCGTTTCCAATTTGGAGTGCAACACAAGGAGGTTGTTGGTCACCCCCATCCTCGAACCAATCTACGCGTTTTTGAACCAACTCTTGATAGAAAGTATCCAATTTCTCGACGGTGCAACTAGGCATGACGATGACATGAGCAATATTCCCTTCGCAAGATAGTTGCCAACGACGAATGAACTCTTCGTCTGGAGGACGTTCGAAGACGACAATGCTGCTTAGCTCGTTGAGCATCACGCTCACCCCTGCCTCCATAAGCAGCTGTTTTAGATACTTGGCATTGCTCAAGCATTTTTCGAAGTCATGCTGAAATCCGCGGTAACCCTTCTGGCTAAGGGCATACCATAAGTAGATAGGGCTATGTCCGTTCCTGCTGCAGGAGATTGATATGTCCCTTGATGCAATGTACTCGAGGTCCCTAGAGACCGCGTTGATGTGCTTTATCCTCGTCATTTGAATTCCACACGGCATCGTACATCCTATGAACTTGTGGCCTGATACAGAGATACTTCCGATTGGTTTCTTGAATGTGATTCGAGGTCCCTCTTCAAGTAATGGCAGCATAAGGCCATACATGGCTCCATCACAATGAATGTAGAATCGATCCTGCTCGAAGCCACATTCTTCAAGTGTTTGTATCACCAGATCAAGATCATCGATAGCCCCTTTCATCGTTGTCCCTATAATATATAAAACTTCGAAATGTTGAGTTATCGTCAAAAATAAATAATCTGAGAACAGTCTTATTATGAGATTGTTTGATCTCCTTGAGTCCTTGATCATAAGTTGGTGGTAAAACCTATCATTTTTCAAAATTAACGTACAAAAAAAATATATAAACGCATCTGCTCCTGAAACATCCTTAAGGATCAAATAAATACCTAGGGTGACATTTACGATGGCTGGTTTGTCTTTGTTCAGGAGTAGATGAGTCTTAAAATCGACACAGTCCATGACTCCAGAAATTAACGTTTCAACTTTTACGCATTTCATTCTATACATTCGTGCAGCTTTAAAAATAGAGAAATGTGACTCCTTAGAGGTATATAAAATCCCATCAGGAAACAACTCCCTCCTGCAAAAACCGTTCACAAACAATGGAGTGCTACAATTAGTATATAGAAACTGATAATAATGTATTTAGGTAGCCTATCTAGCTAGACTTGATTATAAAAGCTTAGCTTACCCGAGAAGGATCGCATGAAGATTCGCTTCAGTGCCACCATTAGTAACATAACCCCAGTATTCATCCTTGCCGATTTCCCAAAGACGTGCAAACCAATCCAAAACACCAACTTCGAATTGCTTGGAGTGGCCATAGTAGTTGCACTCAATAAATGGATCACCGAAGTTGTTCATTACGAAATTTGGCAAACCACCCAATGCACTGTAATCATAGTCATAATTCAAAGGATAGCCTGCCAAAATTTGATAGGGTCAAAGGGTTAAAACGTAACGGTATTTAGCCTAAATAAATTAGGCAGAAGTACGATATACTCCCTCCATTTTTTTGGGTTGTACTATGTTAATGCTTGATTTAAATATGTGAGGTGAATTTGAACCCAATGTTATACAATCTAAAGGGGAACAAAGGCAGTATATATGTAAAGTAGTTTCTTGCTGATGAGCTATAACTTATTAAAAGTAACAATCAAGTAGTGTCTTTTGTACCTAGATTGAGGTTACCCCTTTCAAGTGACTGCTGAAAGGTGGTCAAAATGGAGTTCATATACTCCTTGTGACCCGCGAACTCGTCGTCGGCTTCGGGTTCCGCAATGTCATGACATTGGAACTGCACATTGTTCCGGCGTACAATCATCCCCTTCAGCCCACCATTTTGGCTACATTTTGTCTTATCGGACGACAATGATTCATGCGATTCGGCAGCAACCACCATTCTCGCACTAACGAGCTACTAATAATCTGGACGGAACTAGTATAGCAGTCAAAAAGATATATGCAATGCAATTAATTAAAGCAGAAAAAAAAAAAAGACATATAATCGAGTGTAAGCATGTAAAGAGATTTATCATGGTATACATGTAGTTAATTTATGCATGCATGTAAGTCTGAAATAACTGACCTTTTAATGTATTGGTGGTAATATTTCTAACGGATTTCTATTCCGCAGTCATCCAAATGAAATGTAATATCAGTTTTCGAGATGCAATTTATGATAACAACAATATAACATAATATAAGAACGATTCAATCTAACGAAAATTCTCTGATCTTTACCTCAAGGATCACAATAACAAGTGGCCCATCACTTCCTCCTGAAATGTTCTATGATTAATACATGCAACTAATTTACTAATATCTAGCTAGAAAGATAGAAAAAATCAGACATACATCGACGACGCATGGTGATCAATTGATCATAGAGATTACTTAATTTTCCTTTTATGCAAGAAAGCAGGACAATGATGTACAAACTAGGCCTTCACCTAACTGTTCAAATGTGTGTATGTATGGTTGACATTCTATTTAGGGAATAACTACTAGTCAATAAGATCGTGAAATTCCCAAAAATTAAATTCATAATAGCTATTTATAACGCAACAAGTGTGTCTATGTGCGTAGTACCATCAATAATGTGACTTCTATATATGGAAAAATGATCCTTTATGTTGTCTTAAATCTTCATCATTGAATTGCTCCTCTTGTCTTTTATGTCCCTATTACATTATTATTAATTACGAGTACATCTTTTTCTTTAGCACACAACCAGCTAATGCTGAGGGTTTAATCAAAATATAAGGATTTGAATTCGAGAGAACCTTAATAGGTTGACTTTAATTCTAACCGCTACTAGTTCTAAACATTTTGTTTTATCTTTTTTTTTTTTTTGTTACACAAATAATCCTATTTCAATATATGAACCATGATCGAGCATTTACACCCATGATTATTCATGAATAATGATCGGAACTTCGGAAGTCAACTTTAACACCCTCATGAGCTTTTGTAATTTCTTATTTAAAATTAAACCAAGTTGTCAATCGGTCAAACACATTAATTATAGTTGCCTAATCAATTAGTTGAGTTGAATGCATGTTTGTATTAGAAAGAAAAAAAAGTTGACTTAGGGAATGATTAACTTCTACGACCTCAAGAATAATAATAAAAAAAAAAAAAAACAATAGAACAATTAGGAACAAAAAAAACACGAAAAAAAGAACTTGCGTGCTACAAAAAGGTTACTTGACCCTAAAAAATGATTACATTTCGCTTAATTCGTAATAGAGTACAATTATTGATTTTCACCTATTAGAAAATAACTTGAACGTTAAAAAAAATCGAAAAACTATTTTCCACTTTGATGTTCAATAGATACTATATTTTTTTTTTGGAATTTCGGCGCCAATAGATAGAAATAAACCAAAGTTGCAAAGTTAATATAAACCAACAAGAAAAGAAAACAAAGAGTTACAACAAATATCAGCCATACCATTATCTTTACGACTGATGAAATCCAAGGTGATCCCATTTAGCTCATTTAGCAACTCCCTGCAAAGACTATAGAAGTTAGAGAGTTTATCTTTCGGCTGATTTTTGTCGTTCACGCCAAGAACCGCAAGCTCACAATCCGAGAGAATCGATAAACTAATAATATCCATTTCCTTGATCCAACTCAAAGCTAGGTGAATTCCCACCACTTCAGCCGTAGTCGCATCTGGACAAGGTAAACAAGAGCATCTCCCAGCTAACCATTTGCCTTCCACATCTAGCATACAACAAGCCAACCCAGCAATAGCATCAGAGTGTTCAAAGGAAGCATCATCAATAAACATGACATTGGTGGCAAAAGGAGGTTTAAGAGGGGTAAATGGTGGCATGATGGTTAGGTGGGCGAGATTCTGTTAAGAAACAGAGGCGGAGAAGGCTGCAGTTTGTTTTTGGGAGATAGTAACAGTAACATTAGTCGGAACATCAACTAATTCAAAGACCCACGAGTTACGTCTTTTCCAGATGTTCCAACAAATAAAAGCAAAAAGAGTAGGCCAGTTTGGATCGGTTTTGGAAGACAGATTGGTGAGAATTCAATCCTGAACATCATCGGTATTCAAAAAAATATTTTTCACAACACGGATATCCAACCAAATTTCAACAGCTCTAACACAATTCTTAAGCACATGCATAGCATTCTCGGGATAACTCTGGTAAAAAGTGCAGAAGTCATTAGAACAAATGTGTCTTTGAGCCAAACCAGCTCTTGAGGGGAGCCTGTCCCACATTGCGAGCCAAAGAAAAAATTTTATTTTTGGAGGGCAAAGAGTTTTCCAAATAATATTCCAATTAGCATCACATACAACCAGCAAAACCAAAAGACTTACTCCAGATTTTGTTATACATGGTTTTTGAATCGAAAAATTTACCCAAAGCAACCCCACAACGCAAATTGTCCTGACCAACAGAGGAAAGAGGGTCCCATATATAACATTGGTCGTCCTATTATCAAAAAACACAGAAAGGTCCACATCTAAATCTGTCAAGACATTCTTAACTGACCAGTCAATAGCATTTGAAGGGAGGGGGCCAGTGAACAAAGCACGAAGCGTACCAGTAGCACTCCAGTTATCATCCCAAAATCTTACACTATCCCCCGTACCCATACTCCAAGTAGTGTTCTCAATGAAAAGATCCCAGCCAAGAGCAAGCCCCTGCCAAATGTGTGACCCACTTTTGAAGGCTGTGGGAGTCGCACGATTATTCACATACTTAGCAAAGAGAACGTCAGACGCTAAGTTAGTTTTGGAAAGGAAACTCCAGCACAATTTCATTTTAAGCACGGTGTTCATGATTTTGCAAGATCTAATACCTAGCCCACCCGAGCTCATAGGACCACACAAGGCATCCCAGGCAACCAATGTAATTTGTTATGGTCACCATTTTTCCCGCAAAAAAAATTAGCACAAGTTTGGTCAAGTTTTGCTATAAGCCAAGAGGGAAAATTGATAAGCTGCATGTAATACCAAGGGATAGATGTGAGGGGGGAATTGATCAAAATAGCCCGACCCGCCTTAGAAAGCAAGCTCGTTTTCCAATTTGCCAGCTTGTGGTTCACTTTTTCAAGAATGGATATGAGCTTGTTCTTTGTTGGCCGATTACGACCAAGAGGGAAACCAAGGTACGAGCCTAGGTCTTTACTACTCCTCACATTAAGAGAACTCTCAAACATACTCTTAACCTGATCTTTGGTATTTCTAGAGAAGAAAATTTGACTTTTGTTATTATTCATTTTTTGGCCAGACAAAAGAAAGAAGTGATGAAGGACACTAGTCATACTTTGAAGTGTGGACTCAGTCAGTGCTTATACCATGCTCCAACGAGCACAAGGAGCATGGTAGTCCTCCTCACAATAGATGAGTGGGGACCATATATTAAAAAATGAAAAATCATTTTAAGTATGGTCCCCACTCCTTTATTGTGAGGAGGATCACCATGCTCCTTGTGCTCCTTGGAGGGAGCATGGTATAATTTGCGGGACTCAGTAGCCTCACCATACAAAATAACAGGCCTCATGGATGAGTTTGGAAAGAACTTCCATACACACAATAAAGATATACGGAGACAAAGGATCCCCTTGCCGAATACCCCTAGTGGGCTTAAACACCTCAGTGGTTTTACCATTGACAAGCACGCTAAAGGAAGTAGAGCTGACACAGGACCTCATAAGAGAAATTGAATACGGATCAAGTCCAAAAAAGGTTAAGACTATAATCAAGTCCAAAATAGATACTATATGGTGCTCTATGTTTTAGAGTAATGTATCTGTACTTTATTTAAAGAAGACTAGTTTGATTTGGTCTAGCTTAATTCTTTATGTTTTTCATTTAGTTTGAATTTTCTTCCATTAACGTGTTTGAGCGACTCAAAATTAACGTATCCCTGTGACACAAATTATATAATTTGTGATAGACATGATCTGATCGAAGCATACTTTTATATTCCATAAACTTACGTTGACTTACAAGTTACAAAGCTTGATTTACAAGTGTTAATTATGTCTCCAAGCAAAGACGACTTTGTGAAGATTATCAACTTGCTAGATGTGAATGTTTATGTTTTCAACTTTTTTCATAGGCCAACTTGCGGCGTGCTATTAATCACAGATAATACTAAGTTTTTACATTTCTCATTATCTGTTCCGACGACCTTAATTAGCTTGCTCTTTCAAAACTATGGTTGTTTCATTGTTATCAGGTACGTTCTCCTTTTATTTTGATATTTTGTACTCGTACCTGCTACCAAATAATCAGTCCGGAGCGATGTTGAATACGACTATATCATGCGAGTACGTATTCTTGGTTGCATGGTTAACTTTTTGATTTTTTGAATTTAAACTTGTCAAAAGTTATGTCACTCGAGTAGTTAGTTTGATCGATCCAATGTCTACTGTAAATGTTATATGATTAATTATTATAAGTAATGAATTTCTTCTATAAAGAAAAAGTCAATGAAATGCCAAACGTATTCTCCGGTTGATGATTTTTAGTTTGTTTTTGATTGATTGATCTACCTAATAATTTCAGGTAAAATGAAGGATGTCGCCAAAACAAGATTATCTAACAAGCGTAAGAGCCCAGATGCGTATGTATGTGACTACAATGCGAAGAAGAGTATTGAGATCGGCGAGAAAGTAAGAAAGAGAGAGATTATTCTTGTAGGAAGAGATCTTAGCTCGTTTTGTTTTAATAATAGTACTACTTATGAACTACCTAAGGTTGATCTGAACAACCAACAGTTAATTCCGAAAACGAACGACTACATGGCCGTCGATGTCCATGCAACGACGACGTACCAACAATCTATGCCGCAAGAGAGAACCGATCACAATCTCGGTAATATAGATTTTGATTGGCATGGATTCTTTTAAGGACGAGTCTGATCGATTCAAGTTTTACTTGTAACACGAACAAACGGAGGTTATTAAGACGTCCATCCGATATTTGGGGGTGTTTTGATCATCGATTTTTCAATTGTGTGTCCACATATGTTGAGAATTGATATATACAAAGTATTACCACTTATTTAGGAGTCAGTTGAGTTGATTAGTCAATTTAGTTGTGGTTTGTTGAAGACATTATAGGGGTCATTAAGGTAGTGGTCTGTGGTTATTAGTTAGTTGTGAGATTATGGGTTACTGGTGGTTTAGTTATGAGGTTGTGTTTCTTTAATTCTAGCTTAGGGCAGCTGGTTTATTTGTTAGCAATGTAAAGGGGAGGAGTAGTTGTACATTTTTTTTTCATGAATAATGGATAATATATGCAGAAGTTTGCCCCGTTGCCACAACAACAGAGTACAAGTTAAGAGGTTAATAATTCCTGCTTTATTATGTTCAACATCGACAACTAACATGAACCTTTTAAGTCTTACGCAACTGAGCAATACACAAGGTATTGGCATGGTTTTAGGGCTTGAACGCATCATCTAGGGACGCAATAGGTGCCATTGAAAAGCTCAATTCATGAATTTGATGACCAAATAAAGGTCGCCAAAAGAGTAAGTATCGTGGTCGTATACGGAGCTGGGAAATGGTAACATCACGATTGACGGGAATTCAACACTTGTGCTTCGTTGATGGGTACAAGGAAGGGTGAAACTCGTCCAAGGAGTGAGAAATGGCTCAAATATGCATGATAGCTAACTTGTAAAACTATCATAAGCTCGCAAAAAATTCAAGTTTGCTCGGAGCTGAGAAGACTCGGTGGTGACACGGGGTGACTTTTGGCTACTTGTCTTTGGACATGTATGGCATCAAGCGGTTTCGGAAGTGATTGATACGGCCAAGACACACACTTTGAAAGCCTCACAAAGAATTTGGGTCATTTTCGAGTCGGTGCTTCGTGATGTGTTTTGAGCCCTATAGTGTGTCTTGGCACCAATTATGTAATTATTCACTATTCAAACCAAAAAAAAGTATTCATCGTACGTTGCTTGAAATGACACTTTAAATAATACACACTTTATTGCCTAATAAACCGTTTGTTATACAAAGCACAATAAAAAAATACAAGAATCTAGAAGAAATAACAACAAAATTGACAAATTAGAATCATGATTATCAATCTTGGCAAAAATCTAATACAAGGAAAATTAAATTGCCGCACAGTTTTGTATCGTATCAGTACATTAGTTCTTCACTACTCCTCTATTCCCTTTTAAAATTCTCATCCTCTTTTTTGGGGTTTCGCCTTTGTTCTTCTCATTCCGACAACCATTACGTTTTTTGTTGGGGAATATTTAGGGAGGCAAGAGGAATACGTGAGTGATAATTAACTTTCAAATTCATTTAACAATTATTTATTATTTTTTTCCATAAAGTGTGCAAAAGGGAGTGGAGAAGTTTAATTAGGATCCCATGGAGTAAACTTAAATAATGTGCACGTACAATGCAATCTAACTGAAGAATTATAAACGTTATCTATGGTTGTAACTTGCATCCTTAGTCAACTTGTGTTGCCATGATTCATGTACAATTTGACATTTTTTGAAGGCGTCAACTTGACAATTTAATATTTTTTGATCAAGTTAGTAGTTTGATTTTAAGCATTTGCATGGCTATAGATAGCGAAGGACGATATAACTTATCTTATCATACACTACAGAATTTCCAAATAATCATGAATTCATCAATCGTTGAGCTCATCTCAAGATCCTACATAAAACCTGCACTACGCACAACAAATAACCAGCTTCAAAGCTTCAGGACCTCTCTATCTCACACGCTCAATCATTTCTACCCTTTGGCTGGTCAACTTGCCACGGACGTAGACGAAGATCGACACCAGTGCTCGATCTTCGTTGACTGCCACAAGGGCCCTGGAGCACAACTCATCCAGGCCACGGCCTCGGCTATGAGCATATCCGACATCCTCACCCCAATCCATGTCCCTGACGACTTTGTTCACCCACTTTTCGACCACAATAACGCCGTCAACCACGATGGCCACTCACGTCCCTTGTTATCAGCTCAGCTCACAGAACTCAAGGATGGATTGTTCATCGGCTGCTCCATGAACCACGTCCTAGGAGACGGAACCTCATTCTGGGACTTCTTCAACATGTGGTCCGAAACACATAGGGCAACAACCAACGACACTCAACTGCCCTTCCCGAGACCACCGATCAACGATCGGTGGTTCCCCGAAGAGTATGACGTCCCACGGCCAT
>JBBYHQ010016960.1:0-10405 GCA_038382645.1 Spergularia azorica | reverse complement strand
TTAAAATGTTATTCATTTAAACAAGTTAAAATTACAGAGAAATAGGGCCGCCCGTGCAATTTTGCACGGGTAAAAAGGTAGTTTTGTTTTATTACCTAATATGGTAAATTCTACCAATTTTACCAAAAACAAACTGTAGGGGATGACCTCACCCCCCTTCTCCCGGCCTCCCCCCTAGGTATTAAAAAGATGTGATAAGAAATGTCAATTAGACAATGGAAATAACTTATCTCATCTCACCCTCTTATCTCTCAAAACAAACAACGACCCCTAACGCTTATGGGTAGAGTGTTAATGTGTTGGGGTTCTTCTATCTCGTGGAGGAGGGGAGATGGTAATGAGTGATGCATACTCCCACCTACTCACTAAGATTTCCCCATTTCGTTTTTTGTTTTTGAGTAGCTATGTTCGGAGCTGCTTCTAGACCAAATGAAAGATCCGTTTACATTGAAATCAAGTGGAGTTGTTAGAATGCAATGCAGATTAGAACATGTACTAATTTTTACAACAAGTGAACGATTTGTTTGGTCTAAAAGTAGCTCCGAACATGCCTATTCAAAACTGTTTTCGAGAAGGGGAGATCATTATGGGTAGGAAGGAGTATGCAATTTCGTATGTCGCGTCTCTCGTATATATAATGCGGCCCAAAGGATCCTCATGCAGCATGATCTACTGATTGACAGAAAGATCAAAGTCGATTAATTAAAACAAGTTTTGAAGCAAATTAAAAGTCTAGCTAAGAAAGTCGTTGCACTAGCCAATATGGAGAAGCTGTCACATGTCAACAATCTCAAGGGACAAAATGGTAGAGAAGAGGGTGGTCGACATATAGCCGATTTTCAACCCGGTCTCTGGGGGGATACTTTCCTGGAGTCCACCTTCCATGATGAGGTTGTTTGTTTGCCTTTACATTTCAAGATTATATATAACTACCCTTCTAGTAAGCTTTTAACAGTTTTTCTGATGTGTGTCGCTAATGTATACTCGTATGTTATAGTAGTACTTGTAGCCTTACTGTCTATTATATCTCATTTATGCAATATTTTCATCCTGAAAAGAAATTATAACACTAAGTTTAATTCATTGGAAAAATTATATTGCATAATTTAAATAAGATATGTGATGGACTTGGATACTTGAGCGATGTGACATTGAGGGTCATAAAATAGACAAATAATTATAATTTTTGTTGCCGAAATGCCGAGCATATAAATAGCTAGCAATCAATAATTCTTTAGGATTAGTTAACTATAAACCGTATGATCCAATTAGTATGATATCTCCAATTAGTACGATATCTTTATCTTTGGATCAACGGTTAGGGATTTACTGTGTTAGCTCATTGTCAAAAAGCCTAAGCTAATTACTCCGTATTGGTAACGTAGTCTCTTATGAACAAGTTTCTTAGATGTGAAATTTACTCAAGCACGATAATCGTTTACGGCCATCACGTAATTTAGTAAAGCTCTATATTATCTATTTAATTCGCTTATAGATAAGTCTATCATTCTTGTTTCTGCGATTTGAGCTTTGAGTTTGCGTGCGCCACAACATTTTGACATACTGCTAACTCTCTAAGAACCAAACTTACTAAACCATGCTTTTTTTTTTTTTTTATGGTGATCCCCTAATTAATTTAGTTTAATTTGTACCCACTTGTGTAGGTGGCCGAGAATCAAAGGAAGCATGAGGTAGTCATCAAAGAGTTGAAAGAGCTAGTATTGAAAGAGCTCATCGCAAATGATAAGAATCCAAAGGAAAGGCTTATGTATATCGACGCTATCCAACGACTTGGGGTAGCATACCACTTTGAAGAAGAAATCAAAGCCATCTTGCTGAAATTTCACACCAACATTATTATGCTCTATAATAATAATGTTGATTCTTATAAAAATGACCTTCATTGTGTGTCTTTACGATTTCGCATATTACGGCAACATGGCTTCTATGTACCATGTGGTATGTTATTCGTTACTCTGATTTGCGGGTTATTTTTGCCAAACAGACCATAGTATCGTATTATTTTATTGTCCATGCATGTTTATTAAATCTCTAATCTATATTAAATTTCGAAACAGACGTTTTTGATGAGTTCAAGAACGAGAAGGGATGATTCAAGGACACGCTTACAAGTGATGTGCAGGGTTTGTTGAGCCTTTATGAAGCCGCACATCTTAGAGTGCATGGGGAAGACATACTGGATGAAGCCCTCGCATACACACGCCCACGTCTCGAATCATTTGCTACGAACCTCAACGTAGCTCGTGCATTGGAGCTCCCATTGTTCTACCGTAGCACAAGATTCGAATCAATTTACCAAATATCGGTTTATGAATCAGAGCCCTCCTGTTCCGCAACTTTGCTCAGATTAGCCATACTTGATTTCAACATGCTTCAAGTTTTGCATAGAAATGAATTGAGTGATTTAATCAGGTAATAAAATAATAATACGTGTGCTGCCTTTGACTTTATTAAAGTATAAAATCATTGTGTAGAGAGTATCAGTATGAATTTTTGGTTGAATTGGTTCATTGCAGTATTTTTGCCCAGAGGTACACCGGCTACTTATAAATATTGTCTAAAAATTATTAAAATGTCAAAAACATCCGGAAACCTAGTATTGCCATTCTTAAATTGATTACGTATAAATTAAACAAGAGGAAAATCGTCAGTAACACAAGTTTTCTCGTTGTCCGACCTAATTCAGCTGGTCGAGAAGTCTAGAGATATCCACAAATCTACCATTCTCGAGGGACAGGGTAGTGGAGGCGTACTTTTGGATATTAGGGGTCTATTATGAACCCAAATATTCGTCAGCTAGATTATTCGTAAACAATCTATTCAAGTTGATATCGATCGTAGACGACTCCTATGATGCGTATGGAACTAAAGAGGAACTCGAACTCTTCACCAGCGCAATTAAAAGGTCAGTCCAACGAGTCTTGATCCTTACATACACTTCAGACCTTTAACATTAGACATTAAGATAATATATAGAATTACAAGTTAACATAAATATGATATAAATTTATTAGATTTGATTCCAATTGAAGTTATGAGCAAGACCTAACTAGAAATAAATGTGACATATGATTCTTTCATAGTTGGGATAAAAGATGCGCAAGTGGACTTCCAAACTATATGAAATTCATCCACAAAGTGATGCTTGACACATTCGAAGATTTTGAGAAAGATTTAGCAAAAGACGGAAGAGCCTTTGCCGTTGATTATCTCCGTGAGGAAGTATAATACCATCCACTTTTCCCATTTTAATTAATTTGTTTAATTTCTATCTCTGGGTTTTTTCGGACATTTAACGAGAGTTTTTTTTATGTTCTAATGCATATTTCAAACAAAATGTTAAGAATTCAAGGATCTGAGGGAATATTTATTGTTTTTAATTTTGTTCCAAATATACGTATGAGCGGCCATGCTAATTTCCTATCCATTATTTTAATTTTCAGATGAAAGCCTCATGTCGATACTATATGCAAGAAGCTAAATGGTGTCACGAAAATTGTGTACCAAGTTTTGACGAGTACATGAAGAATGGGATTGGAAGCTCTGGCTACTTCCTTATGATCACTGCTACTTTTCTAGGAATGGGAGCTGTTGTGAATGAGGATGCTTTTAAATGGATCCACCAATTATCATTGGCTCCGAGAGCCTCATGCATTCTTGCTAGGATCTTAAATGATATTGGCAGTCACAAGGTAAATTCAAATCAGACGTCTATAAAAGAAAATAAGGGCCCTCATTTTAGGACTAAGGTACATAGGTCACATAAAAACTTTTTGTATAGTCTACTGATCGAGCTGGGCTTGGGGTTGGGGAGGGAGAGAAGTATAGGCTAGTTTTTATTTATTTTATTTATGTTTTTTTCTTTTTTGTTTTTAATAAAAAGAATATGGCTAGTTAACTAGTTTGGGAATTCATATTAGAATGTGGTTGTTTTGGTAAATAGTTTCACCAAAATTGTCGTTTTGGTAAATAACCCACGTTTTGCCATATTAGTTTTTGGACTTTATAAAATACGGAGTAAAAGCATATTGCTAGACGCCAAGTAAAATACAGAAAATACTGAAGACCTCAAAAAAAAAAAAAAAAAAAAAAAGAGTAAAATACAGAAAGCTCTTCTGTGCGTTCCTTCGTCCAAGCAATTGCATGTATTTATGTATTATATAATTTTGACCAAATGACACTAAGTTTGTGTTTAGGGTCTTCATGCAATAACACTAGTTTAATTTGCTGGCCTGCATGTGCACCGTACGAGCGCCTCTTAGAAGTCTACGACAGCTAGACACAGTTAATTTGTTTACCATACGTGTGCCGGTAAATTTGGTTAGTAGCAATAAAATTAATTTGCATGGAAATTATTAATATTAAAATTAAATTATACTCCGTATGGTGGTAAAATTAATTGTGTTGCTAGTAAAATTAAATATGTTTAGTGTAGTAAATTAATGTTAACATAAGACAATTTAAAGTGTCTACAATATAGACCACTAGTAATGGACTTTATTGTGTTATTATACCGCAATAATTTAAAGGTATTATTACGCTTTTCATTCATAACCAATTTCTTTTGGTGGAAACATTTCTCAGTTTGAGCAGAGGAGAGGCCATGTTGCCTCGTCTGTGGAATGCTACATGGAACAATTTGGTGTCACACAGGAAGAAGCATATGAAAAACTACAAGTACTTGTAGAGGAAGCATGGAAGGATGTTAAGCAAGAAATGCTTCGACCAACTATTCCGATGGCCTTAATAACTGGTGTTCTGAATCTGTGTAGGACATTATACGATGTGTATGAGACAGATAAAGATGGCTACACTATGAACCAAAACATGCTAGCTAAAGTTGAACTAGCTCTCAAGACTCCGGTGATGATGTTAAACTAATAAATTACCAAAACATGTTATGGTACTTTGATAAGTTGAATTGTTACTCACCTATAGTAGATGGGTAAATTACTAAATCATGTACCCGTTGTACATTATTTGTTCGCTCTTATTTCCTTTTTCATTCAAATTGTACTATCTAATATTATATATTAAAACCTGAAACCAAGTCTTTTCTAGGAGGACACTTGGCATATATTAATTGGATACAACATAAAAACAACATTAAATACAATTATCGGCTAGGATATGATAATAAATTGTCATACATTAATTGGATAGAACATAAAAATAACATTAAATACAATTATCGGTTAGGATATGACAATAAATTATTATAGAGTAGTGTAGTATTAGCTAATTTATGGAAAATAATCATCACGATAATTTATTATTACAATGATAAGGCAACATTTTTTTTTATAAAACAAGTATAAATAATACTAAATATATAGCCCGCGCGTGGCCCGGGCATGCAAAATAGTTAAGATATAAAGTTGATTATTGAGCCAATCTAGACTATCTAGCATTGGGTCACTCTCATTAATGAATAACTAGCAATATCTAAGCATGGGGGAGGCAGAAGTCATTTTCACATTAAATTTGAAATTTGAAGTATTGTTGTATCTGTCTGTCACTAATAAATAGTACTTGTTTTGTACCGTTTCAATATACATGCTTGTTCCCAATATAGATGGATGCTAATATTGTTGTGCCCATCACATTGTTGGGGTTAGCAAAAACGGATCAGATATGATATATATATTGTGATAACCGATAACTATAAGGTAACGTTTGCAAACAAATATTTGAAAATTTGTAATTATTTCAATTCCATCATTTGAAAATGTGGAATTCAAATATAAATAAAATGTTTGGGGAGGGTGAGATTTCCAAATTGTTTTTGGACTAATTGGATTTGATAAAATATAGGTTCACGATTGGGTTTGGTGGAGTCAAGTACAAAATGTACGATTGATCACAATTTCAGGTTTGGGAACTAGGCTTCTCGATTTGGGTCAGCTAGTTTTGGCAGCTCTAATTTCTATAAATGTACCTCTCAGAAGCAAGAGAGAAGCAAGCCTAAAACATGGCAATTGTTGTCATAAAAATCCTAGAAACACTTGTCCCCTTTAGTCAACTAGCCTTGCTTTCTCTCCGAAGCTTCTTAATCTTACTCTACAAATGGGTGCACACCAAGAATAGATATAGATTGCCCTCTCCGCGAAAATTGCCTATCATAGGCAACCTTCACCAGCTCGGCTCACTGCCTCATCGATCCCTACGATCAATGTCGAAGCAATATGGAGACGTCATGTTGCTTCACCTAGGCAGTAAGCCTACCCTGGTCGTATCGTCTGCTGATGCAGCAGAGGAGATCTTGAAAACTCATGACATTGTATTTGCAAATAGGCCTTACAATAAGGTCGCTTCCATAATCCTTTATAACTGTAGGGACATGGCTTTCGCAAATTATGGAGAATATTGGAGGAAAATGAAGAGTATTTGTGTTTCGCATATGTTTAGCAACAAAAAGGTTCAATCCTTCAGAAATATTAGAGAAGAAGAGGCCGCTCTAATGGTTGAAAACATAAAGCTTTCGACACCATTATGTGAGCCAGTGAACTTGAGCTACACGATTTCGAGTTTTACGAATGATGTGCTGTCTAGAGTAGCCTTTGGAAGAAAGTATGCTGATGAGCAAGGGGGTAGCAGAACAATAAGGGGGGTAGTGAATGAATTTAGCGAGACACTCGGAGCATTTAGTATTGGAAATTTCATTCCTTGGTTAAGTTGGATTGATCGAATCAGTGGCGTGTTACATAAGGCAACCAAAGTTGCGAAAGCCTTTGATATCTTCATCGAAAAGATAGTTCAGGACCACATAAATCGCGCAATTATTGCACATAATGAGAAGGATGATGATGATGAGGATGAGAAAGGAGAAAAGGTTCAGGACTTGGTTGACGTTCTGCTCGAAATTCAGAGGAATGATCCGTCCCTTGAAAGAGACAGTGTTAAAGCTCTTCTTCTGGTAAACTATCACCATCTTTCAATATGCGCTCATTTGATTTAACTACGAATTCAGGCATTCCTTCTTTATACGTATAATACAGTATGGTTTTTCATTTTAAACACTAACTAATACGGAGTAATAAAAGATACTCCCTCCATCCGGCCATCCCGATCAATTCTTTACCCTTTCCATTTTGAGTCGTCACAACGAATTCTTTACCTTTCTATTCTTAGGTCAATTTTGGGTTGCAAAATCTTATCGGTATCTACCCCTTATCTAATTTGTATGTATGGTGTGTACCGTGTACATACGTACAGGACATGCTTGCTGCAGGAACAGAAACAACTTCGACATCGCTAGAATGGGTGATGACGGAGCTGTTTATGCATCCAAGAGTTATGAAACAATTGCAAGAGGAAGTGAGGGGAATCCTCAGAGGTAAAACCAGCATCGACGAGGACGATTTAAAGAGCATGGTATACTTAAAAGCTGTGATTAAGGAGGTACTAAGGCTACACCCTCCTGCTCCCCTTCTACTATTTCGAGAAGCTTCTCAGGATGCCAAGGCCCTTGACTCTGAAATAGCTGCGGGAACGCAGGTTATTATCAACGCGTATGCGATACAGCGACTCCCAGCATACTGGGATGAACCAGAGCAATTCAAGCCAGAGAGGTTTCTAAGAAGTGAATTTTCGGTAGACTATAATAATAAGGGGTTGGACTTCAAATATATACCATTTGGAGGAGGCAGACGAGGCTGCCCAGGGATGTCACTTGCCATTGCCAAGGTGGAGATCGCTTTGGCCAATCTTGTTGGTCACTTCGACTGGAAGCTACCTGCTCAAGTTCAACCAAATTCTTTCATGGCCGAATCGTTCGGCACCGCAGTGCAACGGAGAGATCCTCTTATAGCCATTCCAACTCCCTGGAAATAAGATTTTATAAATTTGTAATCATTTGAATACTATCATTTGATGATGTGCAATTTAAATATAAATTCAATGTTTGGGAGAGTGTGAGATTTCAAAATGAGGGATATTTGGGTGTAGTTTGTTTTACACTAGAAAGAATTTCAATCAAATTGCAAAGGATTTGATGCAAATCAAAATTCTTAAATTCTTGAATTTCCAAATATGGATTTGAATCAAATCTGGATTTGAGAATAAAATCCTTGTATCACCAAATAAAAGTGAGGTTGTCGTAATGGTGTCTTTAACGGGAGCATAAAAGCGAGGAATAATTGTACTATCAACACAATTAATTTTACTGCCTTCAAATTAATCAAACTACACCAATCTCAATTTTTACTACTATTAACTCAATTTTACATTGTAGACAAATTAATTGTGTCTACACTGTAAACCTCTAGTAATTAATTTGCAAAAGCGAGACCTTTATTTTAGCACCTCCCGAAAGACTACTCCAGATTTAATTGTTGACGTAAGTGCTCCAAAATGATGGGCCCTCTGTTTTCTAGAATTTAATTTAGTGGTTTAATTTTCCTATTAATTAGAATATTAGAGGAATAATTGATTTTGAGTTTGTATGTTATGGACCTTATGGTTTCCTAAGGTTTAGCTTGTTTACTGCGGAGTAGTATTTAAGGAGTTGCATTATCATTAGAAGTGTGGAGTTAACACTAGTACAAAAAACACTTTAAATACCGGTTCTAAAACGTTTTAAACATCACTTGTAAGGCGACTCCACTAAGCGTGACACGTAAAGTCATAAACTTTAAACATCGGTTTTATGGTGATGTGTAAAATCTATTTTAGACATCGGTTGTGGTAACAAATGATGTTTAATGTCATATTTTAGACATCACTTGTGAGAACAAGTGATATTTAAATTGTAACTTTTAAACGTAAGACGTAAACAGGAAATGATGTTTATGTTATATTTCAAGTGTGACTTGTTCACACAAATGATACCTAATGTTGCCTCGATCTCGATTATTTATAAATTATAGTTTCGTTCAATAACCTGTGTAGGATTCGAACCTACCTCCTTTGTGCATTTGCACAACGCTCAACCACTGAGCTAACAAGCTTAAAGAATATAATTAGGCCAAGCTCGCAAAAGGGAATTTTAATTGAACAAAGGGATTGGATAACATCCACTAAGTCAAACGACTGTGAACATAAATCGATGAGATTACATACTCATCTAATTCTTCCACTTAATATTAATTAGGAACAAGTACATACCAAAACTTATTAAAACCATCACTTTAATTACTCAAATTGAAATCAAATAAGAGCCACACAAACTAGAAATTGATACTCACCCCGAAATGTGGTCATGGTGATAACTGGATAATAAGGAAATTCTCTACAGTAGTCATGGTTTGCATGCTTGGCGGTCGGTTGTTCGGGATCAAGGTCTCTTATGGCTCTCACCCAGGCCAATTGCAACCTCATTTCTCAAATACAGTACATATAGATCTGGAATTTCACAAACATTATTAAGTTATCACCCAAGAAACTTAAATTTTCTGAAAAAGCACCCCATAGAATGAACGACAAGGGCGAAGCCAAGGGTGGGCTGGTAGGTGCCTGGCCCCTACAGCCCACCGTCCCGGCCCAGTAAATGTTACAGTCTGGCCTCTATAGAATAAATATTTTTCCTGTCACTAACATTTCAAATGTGCTATGTTGTGTCAGTGGCACGTACGTAGGCATAAGATTGTTAAGGTCTGTGGTCATGTGTTCGATCCTCCTACTTGCTCTTTTATTGCGAGTACATTGTCGTTCTTGTTTAATCTTTTTTTTTTTTTTAATCAAGGGAAAACTTTTTTCTTATTTTTGCTGGGTTTTTCATTTTATTTCCCACTTGTTTTCCACGAAGCATTCCCCCCCCCTCCCCCTCCCCCTCCCCCTCCCCCTCAATCTCCTTTTTTTCTTTGTTTTACACCATTTGCTTAACCTTCTTGCTTTCAATCGTAATTTCGCCACTTTGGTGTGCCGATCACTTGATGAATACTCATCACTCTAATTAAAATATAAAAAATGTAAATCAACGGCGACATTTATGCATTCAAAATCACACTCGAAAATTAGTTGAAACTAGTAATATTTATTCTTCTCGAGGAAAAGACCGTAACTCATAGAGTATTGTTAGCAGTGGCGGATCTAGAAAAAAATGTTTCCCGGTGTCCTAATCTATTTTTATGGTGTCCCTCTATCTATTAAAATTAACTTTTCACGAATTTTACCCCAAAAAATTGCGTTTTCGAAAATTTTTCCGGTGTCCACGGAACCCATACCGTTGGCATGGATCCACCACTGATTGTTAGTGTATATATTTGTGAACGATAGTTTTCGGCCCCCACAGTGTCAAAATCCTGGCTTCGCCCCTGTCATCCCACACAACAAGATTAAAACTACAACAAAAATCAGCAATTCATACTCATAATAGTTGAAAACAATCTCACAAACTAATTGATTAAAGCTATCCCTAATTCTAATAGAATGTAACAATATGAGA